>JAVLUX010000023.1:18742500-18755000 GCA_032164185.1 Moxostoma hubbsi | reverse complement strand
TCAAGAAGTGTGAATATACAGGCCTAGATAAGCGTAAAAATATATATTTTCATGTTCAGTCCTCTAGAACGGAGTTAAGAGAGCTTATGTTGGCTTAATCACCATGCCAAACAATTTTTTTTTTTTTTTTTTACATTAACGTTTTCACCACGTTTACTTAGTAAATTAATAAAAAGATCAAAAAGATTAGGGTACAGCGAAAGTGAGCTTTCGTTAGCTGGGATTAGCTAAACCGCGTCCTGCTAGCTTCACTAAAACAGACCTCTTTAACTCAAAACCATCTTTTACTACATAAATAAAAGACATATGTGCATAAATGTTTCCATTCACAAACACGGCCGATCCGAAAATACATTTATGGTAAATAAAACAAACCAGTGCAAAGTAAGAGTAACGCGGCCTAGTGTTTACTCGCAAATCCACGATCTGAAGTTGAGTGAATGCCCGAGGCCTAAGCTCGACTGTCAAGCAGAAATACAAACACTTACCGCTAATCGCCAAACGACGAGAAGACAGAAAAAACACTCAAAGGTGGACGAAATTCGGCTCTGGATGAAGTTGTGTCAGACTGTAAGAGAGTGATAATGCTTCATTCCTAACTTCAGTTGTTTGTAAGGTAGAGGTCAAAGTGAACGGGAAGGCGACGGATGAAATAATGAGTGAAATGGAAAGCCGTCGAGAGAACTAGTCGAGGCTCCGCATATCACGAGGCTCTGCAACCGCGGTCGATCAGGAATACGCAGCGCAGCGGTTGAGCGACAGGGGGCGCTAAATTACAATCAATGAGGTCGCACAAACATATAGCAAATCATTCACTTGGATTGCACAACTGCAAAATATCAATTGTGACTGAAATTAACTCATTTTTAAATAGGTCAAGAGTTTGGTCCTGAGGCTTAAAAAGCAGTAACACTGCATTATGCATTCCCCCCAACGATTCTATTTGAACAGATGAATACAAATTAGGACATAAAAGGCTAATATATATATATTTCTCCATACAGTAAGTTTTCTCTGTATATTATCAAGTCTCACTGCTGATTTAGACAAAGGTACACAAACTGCAACTATTGAAGCAAAACTATATTTTATTCTTCCAATATATTGAGAAAATAAATGTTAATGTTGCCTTAAATTTCAATCTGTACATATTACAACATACAAAAATCTGGTAGTTACAAATGCATTATGTAATCATCACTGCTTCTAACAGAAACAGCACCTTAAGTCTATAGTTACTGAGAGAAAACAAACAAAAAACAATGGTCCAATAATTGCAGAAACGTATGCATTTGCTTTGTAAACATGTTTGTAGTGCTGTTATAGTAGTACATATTTTTGTACTGCTTTGTGAAAATCTACTAATTACTTAAGGTTAGATCTATTACACTTGCTTAGACCGTCTGCTTTCTAATCTTTAGAAATGCAAGTGGATAAGTCTTGTGAGAAACAAAGTGATAACAGCTCACATTTCCATGCATATTTAGAATAATAATAGTATTGAACGTGTACCAGAGTTGCTTTAAAAGTATCATTTGGTGATCATAAATACATTCTCAACAAGCATAGATTATTAAAATATTTGAAATTGGGAAAGAAAATGAAAAGAAGAAAAATTCAGCAGATGACAGCGTTTTAAATTCTCAGTGGTGCAGTTGGTATTGCACAAGGTTTGGCTGCAGCATGTCAGTGAGAAATTATTCATTTGCATTCTATTTACAGACACAATGACAAAGATATTTGTCGCAAAAATCCATGCTATGTATTATTGAGTTAGAGAAAATCCTTACATGTGTAAAGTTGTTCCGAGTTAATCATTAAAACATAAAAGTTGATATACACTCACCTAAAGGATTATTAGGAACACCATACACCATGTGTTTGATCCCCTTTCGCCTTCAGAACTGCCTTAATTCTATGTGGCATTGATTCAACAAGGTGCTGAAAGCATTCTTTAGAAATGTTGGCCCATATTGATAGGATAGCATCTTGCAGTTGATGGAGATTTGTGGGATGCACGTCCAGGGCACGAAGCTCCCGTTCCACCACATCCCAAAGATGCTCTATTGGGTTGAGATCTGGTGACTGTGGGGGCCATTTTAGTACAGTGAACTCATTGTCATGTTCAAGAAACCAATTTGAAATGATTCGAGCTTTGTGACATGGTGCATTATCCTGCTGGAAGTAGCCATCATAGGATGGGTACATGGTGGCCATAAAGGGATGGACATGGTCAGAAACAATGCTCAGGTAGGCCGTGGCATTTAAACGATGCCCAATTGGCACTAAGGGGCCTAAAGTGTGCTAAGAAAATATCCCCCACACCATTACACTACCACCACCAGCCTTCACAGTGGTAACAAGGCACGATGGATCCATGTTCTCATTCTGTTTATGCCAAATTCTGACTCTACCATCTGAATGTCTCAACAGAAATCGAGACTCATCAGACCAGGCAACATTTTTCCAGTCTTCATCTGTCCAAATTTGGCGAGCTCTTGCAAATTGTAGCCTCTTTTTCCTATTTGTAGTGGAGATGAGTGATACCCGGTGGGGTCTTCTGCTGTTGTAGCCCATCCGCCTCAAGGTTGTGCGTGTTGTGGCTTCACAAATGCTTTGCTGCATACCTCGGTTGTAACGAGTGGTTATTTCAGTCAAAGTTGCTCTTCTATCAGCTTGAATCAGTCGGCCCATTCTCCTCTGACCTCTAGCATCAACAAGGCATTTTCGCCCACAGGACTGCCGCATACTGGATGTTTTTCCCTTTTCACACCATTCTTTGTAAACCCTAGAAATGGTTGTGCGTGAAAATCCCAGTAACTGAGCAGTAAAATCCCAGTAATACTCAGACCGGCCCGTCTGGCACCAACAACCATGCCACGCTCAAAATTGCTTAAATCGGCTTTCTTTCCCATTCTGACATTCAGTTTGGAGTTCAGGAGATTGTCTTGACCAGGACCACACCCCTAAATGCATTGAAGCAACTGCCATGTGATTGGTTGATTAGATAATTGCATTAATGAGAAATTGAACAGGTGTTCCTAATAATCCTTTAGGTGAGTGTATATATGGAAGTCATAAAATTAATTCCCTTTGTTGATCTGTCTTTGCCAAGAGATACATAGGGTTAAAAACGTATTTCCCCTGACCTTCTCAAGTTAATATGTATTAGGTTCCTCATAGAGGTTAATACAGAAATTAAATTGAAATGTACACTAAAATTATTAAATGAGAAAAATTATACTCTTATTTAGCTTTAAAACTATGAACAATTAAAACAACACCTTGTCATTTACTCAAAATAGCAGTTCCAATCATAACAGTTGTATCATTTACAGTCAGGAGACTGCATATGCTGCATATGAAATGGACACTGGATTCACAGGAAATTGATCTTCAGTTGGATGCTGGGTGTGCTTTTACTAAAGACCTGGGCTGCTGGTGTCTTAGCGTTCACACTCTCCTGGTTCCCCTTGACGGCGGCCTCCAATCGGGCTTTCATGTGCGGAGCGGAGGCCATCAGCGATTTGAAGACAGCCGAGTGTTGGGGGCCAATGCGCATGAGGTCTCTTAAGGCTGATTCATGCAGTGAGCGAGAGGCTGCAGGAGCGGATGCCAAAGCATTCTCATCCAGCAGCAGAGAGATGAGGATAGGCAATAGCATAGCCACCAGATGTGGACCTGCATGAATAAAAAAACATAGAATTAATATGTGGTAAAGCTAACATATTCCTTTAAATGATGAGATTGTTCAGTTTCTGTTCTGTCTTGCTCTGATTTATGCAGTCCTTTAATTCTGTAATATTCTACAACTACTATAATAAGATGATTCTTCAAATGGGGCATTTTTAACTAACAACGGTACATGAAATTTGAAAAATTAAACTTCTTGAAACAATGTCTTCGTTAAACATTTACTTAAGTTTTTTTTTGTTTTTGGAGACATGGTTTGATAAGCCTTGAACTTGATAACACAGCAAATTTACTAGAAGTAATTCATTTTGTGTTTAGAAATGACATTTTAAATAATAAACATTTTGGTAATGACCCCTAATGTTACGCTCTCATTTCTATTAAGAATAAATTCTCTTGTAAAAACTCATCTGTTCTCTAAAATGCTTGTTGTAATACTAATGACAGCAGAATTTGCACAAATATATACCAAATTAACTGAATATGATTTTTATAATCTCTAGAGTAAAAGTGAAAAGTTTAACTTAAACTACCTCTAAATTTACTTTAATTTGTGTAGGAAACAAGCGCATAATAAATATATTTTGGCAAACCTAAATTTGATAACCTTTCAACACCATGTAATGTTTTACCAATAAGTAATAGTTTAAAATGTTATTTAAAATTAAATGGACATAAAGAAAGCTTAAATCAATTATAATTCATAATATAATTACATTATAATCAATCTTTTAAAACTACAATTACAATTTTTATTTAAAATCATCCAAGGGGACAGAAAAGTTCCCCTAATTAAAGAATCACCCAGTTCATAAACATTTCCACAGTCACTTACGGTGAGTTTCGTCAGCAGCAAACACTAATGCTTCCAGGGCTAGGACTGCGTCTTGCACTGTCTGTAGCTCTGCAGGGCTCTGAGGACGACTCTTTTCAACTCCCTCCAGCTGTGTCACTAGACAGCCACCCAAAGCCAGAATAAATGGCCTGGCTACTTGTGCTGGGCCTTGAAATAAAGATACTAGCAACTGATAACTCCTGCTCACCACCTAATGGAGACATTATTATAGGGTATAGAAAAGAAGAAAATGTTAAAAATATTAAAAAGTTTTTCCTTTAGGAATTTTAAGCAAACTTAAGCAAAGCTCCCTATTTAAGCATTAAGATGCAGAAATGTTGTTTAAAATATTTATTTTGTTTAACATTATATTGAATAAGATCTCTGATTTGGGTCCCTTGACTCACCAAAGGGTCCTTGGACTCAAGACTGGCTCTAAATTTCTGGATGCAGCATGTCTGCAGTGGCTCTACAGTGGTGACCTCAGCACTAGCATGCAGCAGGAAGACAGTGAGGGCTGTCAACATTGTAACCTCATCCATTCCAGGCTCTGTTTTATCTGCCCATAACAATTGTGAAATCCATGAAGTTATGAAGTTATCCTTGAACTATTCAGCATCAAGTGCAGCTCTGTGAAGCTCGAAGATGGGGTTATAAGCTATTTTGTACTGTGTGTAAAGACCAACTAAAATGGTAGGAGTGGGGTGGATGAGTGAGATAGAGAATTACCTTCACACCAAAACTCCAAGAGTGTATGTAGTGCACAGCGCAGAAGTTCAGTCCAGGCTCCGCAACTCTTTTCGGCTCTGCTCATGGGAGAAGTGAGAACAGTGCGCAAGGCCTGTAGGATGCCTGGTACCAGCTGTCCACTCTCAGCTTCAACAGAACCCTTCATCACCTCTCTCAACACTCCAAGCAGCAGATAGAGCACTGTTGGTAGCACCGACACACTGCCTGCAGAGGAAGTATAAAAACTTTAGATCATTTATGAAACATAATATAAGCCTAAGGTTTAAAGTATTTAACAAGAAAACATTATACACACTTAAGTCGATCAATGGTATTAAACAAAATAATATGGGTAACCAGTATTTAATTTTTGCTGACTTTAAAGGCTTCAAGTTCACCCAAAAATGAAAATTATCTTGTAATTTACTCATGACCTTTTTTCTTATGCAGAACACAAATTATGATTTTTAAAAGAATATTTCAGCTGAATGAGTGGCAAAATTTTGAAGCTCTAAAAAGCACATAAAGGCATCACAAAAGTAATCCGTACTCCAGTGTTTTAATCCATATCTTCAGAAGTGATATGATAGGTGTGGGTGAGAAACAGATCAATATTTAAATACTTTTTTGCTAGAAATTCTTCTCCCTGCCCAGTAGAGGGTGGTATGTATTAAGAATGTGAATTACCAAAAACACAAGAAGAAGAATGTGAAAGTTAAAAGAAGTTCAAGTTAAGATCAATCAATAGCATTTGTGGCATAATGTTTACCACAATGTGTACCACAAAAATATATTTAGATTGTCCCTCCTTTTCTTTTTTCTATTCTTTTTAATTTTCTCCCCAATTTTGAATGCCCAATTCCCAATGCGCTCCAAGTCCTCATGGTGGTGTAGTGACTCGCCTCAATCCGGGTGGCGGAGGACTAATTTCATGCCTCCGTGTCCGAGACCATCAATCCGCGTATCTTATCACGTGGCTTGTTGACTATGTTACTGCGGAGATGTAGCACGTGTGGAGGTGGAGACGTCACGCTATTTACCACGGCATCCACGCACAACTCACCACATGCACCACAGAGAGCGAGAACCACACATTACATTTTGTGACTCTACCCTCCCTTGCAACAGGGCCAATTTTGATTGCTTAGGAGACCTGGTTGGAGTCACTCAGCACGCCCTGGATTCGAACTCGTGACTCCAGGTGTGCGTCCCTCCTTTTCTTTCAAATAAATTTAAAAAAAAAAGCAAAAATCAAGGTTTCAGTGAGCCACTTACAATGGAAGTGAATGGGGGATTTTTTTTATTTTAAAATACTCATAAATTAGACATAAAGGATATGCATGTAAAAAAGACTTAAGTGTGATAAAATCAAAACTTTTGTGTGTAAAGTTATGGCCAATTTTACAACCCCATTACCATGATGATGTAATGTCGACAAATGCTAAAACCCTAAAACGAATATAATTATTACAATTTAAACAACTTTACAGATCAAATTATACAGAAGATTTAACAGAAGAATTAATGCAAGTGCTTTTATAAAATAAAATCACATTGCTTCTGGAGACATTGATTTAACCACTAGAGTCTTATGGATTACTTTTATACTTACTTATGTGATTTTTGGAGCTTCAAAATTTTGGCACCCATTCACTTGTATTGTATGGACCAAAAGAGCTGAGAAATTCTTCTAAAATTGTTATTTGAGTTCAGCAGATAAAAAGTCATAAACATCTGGGATGGCATAAGAGTGAGTAAATGATTAGAGAAATTTTATTTTTGGGTGAACTATTCCTTTAGTATTATTTCAATCAATAAATAATTTTGAGAATCCCAAATAACTAAGCTTGTGCAAAGTGGACTAAAATATAGTGAGCAAAAGTTGGTTTTCTCATAATCTGTACACTCACTGTACCCACAGTAATTCTCTGTATCTCTTACCCTCTGGTGAACAGATGGAGGGCAGTTCTGAGAGGATGGCCAGAGCAGATGTGACAAGTCTGCAGTCAGTGTTGCTGAGGGAGCAGGGCTGTCCTCCCCGACCCAAGGGGCTGCCGGCCAGCTTGGGGATGAGCTGCGGAAGCTTCCGGACCAGAGTGCACAAACACAACTCCAGAGCTCCAAACACAAGAGACTTCCCCGGCACTAGACCTCCAGTGTCCCGCCCCTCTCCAAACTCAGGAACGGTCTCCTTCTCTTCCGCACCATCATCCACTGACCAAACAGAACAAAGATCAGTGAACACTGGCAGTGGATTTAAACAGACAGGGGTGGGGGGATATTTGGATTTGGTTTCAAAATTAAACCGACCAGGCTTGTTTTGAGACTCACCCTCAGCACTGTGGCGTTTCTCTTTGACATACTCCTGAGCAGCACAAATGATCTGGCGAACCAGTTCCAACACAGCCATGTGAATGCTGGGAGATTCCCGAGTGACTATGAGCCTGTGCAGAACACTGAGCAGTTCTACACTCAGAGCCTACAGAAAAGACACAATAGAATCATCAGGAACACAGTGACAAACGACTAGGGCAAAAAACATGCTAGAGATTAACTACACAGCTCACCCCAATTTTATTAAGTTGATAAAAAGTTATGTTGAAAAAAAAAAAAAAAACTAAAACAATATCAACTAATTATCATGATTAACATATAACAACATATTACCAATTGCAGAGTACCTGATCATTGCCCACTTTGGAACGGGGCCAAGGCACCTCTAATAAGGCCTGCAGAGCTTGGAGACATGAATCAATGTATTCCATTTGTTCCCCGGAGTGAGGGGAGCACAAAAACTCCACACTGATTCCTAAAGGGAAGATTGCAGAAAAAAGCATTAAACATTAAAACAAGACTAATAAGAAAAATGAAGATTCTCTCATCATTTCCTCACCCTAATGCCATCCCAGATCTTTGACTTTCTTAATTCTGCAAAACACAAATGAAGATTTTTAGAAGAATATCTCGTGTCCATCCAACACAAACGAATGGTGACCAAAATTGAAGCTCCACAATGCGCATAAAGGAAGCATAAAAGTAAATCCATAAAACTCCAGTGGTTTAATCCGTCATCTGAAGCATTCTAATTGTTTTTTGGGTGAGAACGGATGACAAAACAACTCTTTTTCTACAACTTTTTCACTATAAATCTTGACATCAGCACTCTCCGTGGCGATCAAGATTTAAAGCCAGATCACACTTCCTAGTGCTGTCAAGTGTCATGCCTAGAGAATGCAATGGCAAGATGTACAGTGAAAAAGGAGTTATATTTTGGTATGTTCTCACACAAAAGCAATAAGATCACATAAGAAAACATGGATTAAACCACTGGAGAGTTACAGATTATTTTTATGATTCCTTTATGCGCTTTTTGGAGCTTCAAATTTTTGGTCACCATTAATTTGCATTGTATGGACATAAAGACGTGAGATTTTCTTCTAAAAATCTTTTGTTCAGCAGAAAAAATGAAAGTCGTATACATCTGGGATGACATGAGGGTGAGTAAATGATGAGAGAATTTCGATATTTGGGTCAACTATCCCTTTAAACCTCGTTTTGAGATTCTGATCCGTTGAATCCTGAAATATGTATTTATGATCCTCATTATCTAATGATCCTGATTCTACCTCATAATCAGCCCATGTCAAATTACTAAAGCAGACAAATCTTTCATTATCTCAGATTATGTGAATGATTATTTAATTCAAAAAATCTGTACACAGCCAATATTAACTGAGCTCCGCACCCAGGATGAGGTGGAGACGGTCAGTGTTGAGGTCCTCTGGAGATTTGACACTGCACAGTGAGGTGGACTGGCCCATCGAGGTGGGCGTGACGGGACGAGAGAGGTTGGCAGGCCCCTCGTCCACCATGATGAATCCAGTGCTGTTAAGCCAAAGTGCAGTAGCATGGAGAATGGTAGCCCAGGCACAGCAGTAATGAGGAAGGGCCTGTTGAACCGTCTCTGCAGTGTAAAACAATCCACCTGGCAAACAAGGACGCATGTTAGTCATATACAGAGGCTCACAAAAAGATAAATTACACAGAAATGAATCATGTTATCATGGTCTGACTCCTAAAAACATCAAGCACTGACCTGTAGATGGGAGTTGATTGGAGTATTGTGGGGGCAGGGTGAGCAGGGCATGGTCCTGCAGGACAGCCAGCCACAGGCGGCTCAGTGTGGCCAGATCTGTCTGAACCAGTTTGAGCAGACCAGCCCCTGCTGCTCCCACCTCTTCACTCTGTTGTCGACTGCATGGACTCTCCCTCTGCCTGGAGCTCTGGACTGCAGTGATATACAGCTGTGAGCAGGTATAGACAACACATACAGTCAGATGTTTATTCAGACACATGCAAAATGCCTAAGACTACAAAGAAGATTATGCATTTTAGTGAATTCCATCTTTCTTGACAATAATAGGGATAGTTCATCCAAAACGATCATCTTTTACTAACCCTTCTGTTGTCTCAAACCCATATGACATTGTTGTTTCTTCTGTGAAACACAAAAGGAGATGTTTGGCAAAATGTTAGCCTTTTGTGGTCTACAGAAGAAACAAAGTCATATGGGTTTGAAACAATATGTGTGTGAGTAAATGACAGAATTTTCATTTTTGGGTGAACTGTCACTTAAACATCTCTAAAGTTATGAATATAAAGTTATGAATATTCCACATTTAGAATGCAGTTATTGAAAACTGGTAGATCTGCTTCTGTCTTACACTTTTGCATCACCAGGCAATACAATTATCATAGCAAATAATGGAATAGAAAAATCGTTAGGTGTGCTGGCAGGTGGAGTTGCAGCTGACAGTTTGATACTTGAGTGATGGGGTCCAGTACCTCTGCCCAGGCTTTGAGCACAGCCAGCGTCTCCATGGTGAAGGTACTCTCATTATAGAGCTGACTGGAAACATCTCTCCCTGCCTGAACTTTGGCGAGAGAGGAGGCCAGGAGTTGATGTACCCTTCTCAGGTCACGCAAGTCACTGATGACACCACTTGCAATCCATGCACTGCAAACCTGAAAGGCAACAAAGGCATTTCACCACTCGGCACTACTGGAAGTAACTCCAGCAGCAGCAGTGTACAGCTCGACTCAGGGCAGAAACTAGGTCACGCCACCCACGTGAACTCGAGGTATTTCAAAAGAGTTTTTAAGAGGACGAAAACAGTATGAGGGTTTGTTTTAGGACTTTTTGCCACTTGCAAAAGATCATACTCGGGATGCTTGACTTAAAACATGAAATCACGTGCTTGTTTCTATGCCATTTGAATCAACAAGTGAGCGAGTAGAAGCAGAGAAATCAATGATTAAAAAAGTTGTTGAGCATAATGAAAGCATCTTAATTTGCTTAAGCACCACACCTGGCAGGCTTTGGCAGTGACATCTGGAGGTGCATCCACATTGAAGGCAGGTCTAAGAGCAGCTCCAACCTACAAGAGGAGTCACATTTATTCCAGACAAAATCATTATCAAATCAGAAAAAAAAAAGAAAAATGAATATAGATGTGCTTGTATTGTATTGTCCATTTCTTTAAGAATACTGTATGGCATTGTACCCAACCGAGTAATTTTATAAACCTTAGTATTTCAGGGGTGCTTTTACATCGATCGCAAGACAACCACCTGTCAATCTTGTTAACAGGTCAATCAGTAAAGGGAGTAGAGAGAGAAACTACTCAAATAATGAAATTAAAAAAAAATGTTCTCCCCAATTTGGAATGCCCATTTCACTCAAAGTTCTCATGGTGGTGTAGTGACTCGCCTCAATCTGGGTGGTGGAGGACGAATCTCAGTTGCCTCTGAGTCTGAGACCGTTAATCCGCGCATCTTATCACGTGGCTTGTTGAGTGAGTTACCGCAGAGGCTTCACGCTACTCTCCGAGGCATCCACGCACAACTCACCACATGCCCCACCGAGAGCGAGAACCACACATTATAGTGATCATGAGGCGGTTACCCCATGTGACTCTACCCTCCCTAGCAACAGGGCCAATTTGGTTATTTAGGATACCTGGCTGGAGTCACTCAGCACGCCCTGGATTCAAACTCGCGACTCCAGGGGTGGTAGTCAGCGTCAATACTCGCTGAGCTACCCAGGCCCCCAATAACAAAATTTTTAAAGATCACTTTTATTTCTCCATTTCGACTCCAATGTGGGTGGATTTCCGAATTGTATGATGGCAGCCGAAGACTCATTCATATTTATGAGGAAAGCTCCACCTGATTAGTTACAGTTACGATTAGGTGTAGGGCTATAGTTTCTTCGACCAAACAGGAAGCGCTTTCCTAATAAATAATACTGAATCATCAAATCGCTTTTCTCATTAATATAAATGTCTCTTACCCTGCCATCCTACTTTTCAGAAACTCCTCCTCCGCACACTGTCTGGCAGACGGCTTAATTTTGTGTGCGTGTGTGTGTGTGTGTGTGTGTGTGTTGAGAGAGAGAGAGCTCAAATTACTGTGGATACAAGCCTGTGTGATGGTCAAATACATTTCAAAATGCCTGTCTTGGCGAGATATTGATAGAAACATAGTCTGTTATGTCTGAAGTAAGCGTAAACACCAGGACAAAAAAAGCAGATTTAGATCAAAATATTGGATCTGTGCATGAGGACTTGCAGTGTAAATGCAGCCTGATAGACCTGCCACAGTCTCTGAAGGAATAGTTCACCCAAAAATGAAAGTTCTCTCATCATTTACTACCCGCTTGCCATCCCAGATGTGTATGATTTCTTTCTTCTGTTGAACACAAATTAAGATTTTTAGAAGAATATTCCAGCTCTGTAGGTCCATACAAAACAAGTTAATGTGTGCCAAAATGTCGACACTCCAAAAATCCCATTAAGGCAGCATTAATAGTAATCCACAAGACTCCAGAGGTTTAATCCATATCTTATTTGTTATGTGATATTATAGGTGTGGGTGATAAACAGATCAATATTTGTCTTTTTTTTGCTAAAAATGATTCTCCCTGCCCAGTAGGGGGCATATGCATGAAGAATGTGAATCACTAAAAACGCAAGAAGATGAATGTGAAAGTTAAAGTGCAGTCTGACTGAACAGGGAGGAGAATTGTTAGTAAAAAAACTGGACTTAAATATTGATCAGTTTCTCACCCACACCTATCAAATACCTTCTGGAGACATTGATTTAACCACTGGAGTCTTATGGATTACTTTTATGATGACTTGTGTGACTGAGTGAGCTGAGAGATTCTTCTAAAAATCTTAAT
>JAVLUX010000023.1:18482500-18737500 GCA_032164185.1 Moxostoma hubbsi | reverse complement strand
TTAAAGGTTAAACAAAGCAAATCCAATTATTTTTAAGCACCCTGTGGAACCTGCTTGGTTTGGAATCCCAGCATTAGATAACAAAATATCAAACAAAGTAGGGCTGGTGATATGATGATATAATGTATATCGGACGATTTTGGTCATATCACTCACCCGTAAAACCAAGTGGCATCTGCAAACAAACAATGCTAGATAATTTCACATTACTAACTTCACTTTTCTTAGCCATGTTTGCAATTTCTTTTAACTGGTCATAAGGTAATTTTTTGGTGGATGTATTAAGTCAGAAGGTAACCCTAAAGTTCCAAGGTATTCTGGCAGGGGGGGGGTCCTTCACTGCAGTCAAACCCACTTCAAAGTACAGAGTACAGTGAAATAAAAGTGCAAGGATACTATACTGTGTCTTGGATGTGATGCTGACTTACCCAGCTGTGTGTTGTCTCTCCGAGGCAGCTCTTTAACCAGAGCTACTGCATGCTCAGATACCTCAACGGCCTCCCTCTGTGCCAACTGCCTCAGACATGCCACAACCGCCCGCCTTAGGGATAGGTACGAGCTGCACAGGTTTATCTGCACATGCACAAATGCCCATTGATAAGATTAAATAAAACCAAAATAAGGTCCAACATGAGCTCTTAACATAAGTCTGATCATAATAATCAGGAGTTGTGAGTGAAAAACTGAACTGAGACATTGTGTCTGATTAGAATTCATTGTGCTGTTAGTTGTATTAGTTGAGCGTATTGGCTGTATTCACAAGTAAAACTTAGGTGTTCTGACAAACATCAAATATAATGATCACTTCATCACATTTAGCACAAGAAAATCCAGACAAAGGTGCAAAAATGACAAAGACTCATTAGCATACAGTAGCAGCCACAGTGAGGTTAGTCCCGTTATGTCAAAACAATACCACGCAAACAGAGAGAGAGGAGAAAGGGAGAGCAGGGCTACAGGCTTGTTTTAGCAATAATTGATGTGACAAGTGAGCTGTTTGTGAAGAAAAGGATCATAACTCAAAGCATCTAAAAATAGAGCATGTAGAACAAAGCATGTTCACTGTCTAATATTGTCTTAGTGCCTATGTGAGGCTGTGGGATGGAATGAGAGCAAATGAGAGCAAAGAGAGAGAGAGAGAGAGAGAGAGAGAGAGAGAGAGAGAGAGAGAGAGAGAGAGAGAGAGAGAGAGAGAGAGAAGCTCACACAGTTTCAAAATTGTATTGGCATGAGGCCACAGCTGTGGATGTTGAGGCCATGTGCACTGTGTGGGTGGTCAGTGTTAGAAGTCTTAACAGAAAAGACCAGGCCAAGCAAATCTAATCCTTGGCATTAACCCTGCAGTTAGATGCAGTGATACTATCTGTTCATGCTCAAAACTGGACCTCCTATTTGATTTAGTTTCTCAGTGGGAAATATGTGAGAACAACGGAGCAAATTTAGAAAGGGACAGAAATGAGGTGCAAACAAAAGAAAGGGTATGCGTATGCAGTGGGATGACAGGACAGAGGCAGAGAAAACCTACCAACAAAGAATAATCCAATAAGATCTCCTGTATGAGAGAGCAGAAAACAGTACCATCACTACAGACAAGGGCAAACTCAGGCCCGTTTACACTGACCTCTATTTTAAGGATAGTGATTTATTACTACCTTTATGACTCTGAATAAATAAATGTGGAGAGTGGAAAGTGCTACAGTGAGAATAAAATTGTGCAGCTCCTAAGGGATAGTACAATTTCCAACCACCAAGTTTGATTGTGCTTAAGCATGAATAAGATTTAAGAGCTAAAGCAGAGGGAAAGATTTTTCTGCAAATAATAACAAATTTAATTTGGTCTGGTCCTCACACAACAGTATTTCATTGCTTTAAAAGATGTTAAACATACCACAAGAGTCATATGGTTCATTTTTATTTTGTCATATCAGGGGCCTGACTGCCACCATTTACTGACTACTATTGATGTTTGGGAAAGAACATCTTGAATATTCTGCTAAACTTCTCCTTTTGTATTTCATTGAAGAAATATGTATAACATGTATTTCGAACAACATGAGGAATTTACATAATTTTTTAAAGGGAAAGTTCCCTAAAAATGAACATTCTGTCATCATTACCTCAACCTAAATTTGTTCCAAACCTGTATGACTTTATTCTGTAAATAACAAGAGATATTAGGTGCAACGTTTGCCTTAGTCCCCATTCACTTTTATTGCATCTGTTTTTTCCACACAATAAAAGTGAATGGTGACTGATGCTAACATTCCGTCTTCAATATTCCATGTAAAAAAGAAATTCTTGTCAGTTTGAAACAACACACGGGTGCAAAAATGATGACAGAATATTGATTTGGATGAACAATCCTTTTTTTTCTCTCCCAATTTGGCATGCCCAATTCCCAATGGGCTTTTAAGTCCTCATGGTTGCATAGTGATTCGCCTCAATCCGGGTGGCAGAGGACGAATCCAAGCTGCCTCCGCATCTGAGACTGTCAACCTGCGCATCTTATCATGCGGCTTGTTGAGCGCGTGTGGAGGCTTCCCACCGCAGAATCCACGCTCAACTCGCCACGTGCCCTGCCGAGAACGAACCACATTATAGCGACCACGAGGAGGTTACCCCATGTGACTCTACCCTCCCTAGCAACCATGCCAACTTGGTTGCTTAGGAGACCTGGCTGGAGTCACCACCACACCCTGGGATTCGAACTAGCAAACTCCAGGGATGGTAGCCAGCATGTGAATGGGGATAAAAATCTATGACCATAATATAATTGAAAAACATTTCGTGATCCAATCAAATCCCAAATAAAATGAATTCCCATCCTTCATATTATTCCTTCACAGAAATACAGGAAATTACAAAAGTTATTTGAATTTTTTCATGTTGTCAAACTGACATAGATGTCTAACTGTCAGTTGCTTAGTACGATTGTAAGTGTTTTTTGCAGCATGTGATCACATACACAGAGGCTGGGCACCAGGCTGGCCAGGTTCACAAAGCGTGGAGCAAACATGTGCAGCTGCTGGAGGCAAGAGATGGCTTGGGCCTGGACCAGAGAGTCTGGACTGTCCTGCATCACAGCACAGCCCACCAAACATGATGTCCTCACCGTACACACAACTACACCCTCACCTGTGGATAGCCAGAGACATTTACATACAGTATCATAACCAGAGAGAAGACAGAAAAGAGAAGATCACAATTTACCAACTGTGTGAATGTGTTTACTGGTATGTAAGTGTGTGTCTACCTTGCAGATCAGGACCCATGGAGGTAATAAGGGCATTAAGGCAGCGACCCAGGCTCTGCTGCACTTCCACATGTGTGTGTGGCGTTGACAAAAGCAGTCGTAGCACCAAAGTGAAACTGGCCTCCAGGTGACAGTGATACAGAGGCCCTGCTAGATCCACCACCATAGACAGAGCATGGAGAGCCCACATCTGCAATACACACACAGTTTACCAAAAGTAAAGTGAACTGATCTTCCTCTTCTCTAAATAAAGCGCAAAACAGCCAGCCATCACAACCTGATTACATTTCCAGTAATCATATATTGATAATATGCTTCAGGTCAGGTGGTGTATACCTGAACTTCAGGTGAAGTGCTGTCCTGGGACAGGGTAAAGAGGACCCCAACACAAGCACTAAGGAACTGGGTGGAGCTAATACCACCCAGGTAGCGGTAGACAGCCCCTAGTGCCAAAGCATGACCTGTGCGTGTGATGGCATCCCTTGCTGTCTTTAGTCTGGAATACATTTCCATCCATTTCAAATGCTTAATTTCATATTCTGTATTTGTGAGGCTTGAAAACAAACATGGATCTTATTGCAAATGCTTACTTTTCAAAGCTCATGAGAGTGATGGAAACAGTAAAGCTGGGGTCATTAAGAACCTGCACCAGCCTGGCGAAACCCTCAGCAGCCATGCACCGCAAGAGAGGGTTTGAACTCTCTAGCGTCCCCAATAAGAGAGACCGGGCCAGTCTTTGTACTTCCTCTGGACCCAAATCCCTCTGACTTGATGCTAAACACTACACAGAGGAAATGGGAGGAGGCGAGTGAGAAAGAGAATCAAACAAACTGACAGACAAACAGACCGCTTTATACAGTGTGACTGCAATGGTTCTAAAATTATGTTAAAGTATCAAAATATCTTCTTACCTTCAAAGCGCAACAGAAAGCAGCAGCTACATGGCTCTGAACCGTTTGTTGCCGAGCTCCTTTAAGCTGTCTCACAAACCCACAAAACTGCTCCAGGATCTGAGCCCTAAGACGTGAAAAAGCAAAGATACCGCTATATATAATGAAACTGACCCAAAACCTAGTACTGATCAGAGCACAGCTACTACTGGAGATAAATGCCTAAAAAACTATCAAAGCATAGGGCTGGGTGGTATAACAGTATATATTAGGGATGGTAAGATTCACCGATTCGCATCGGTGCATCGGCATAAAAGTTAATGATGCGATGCATCGATTTAAAAAAGTGTGCATCGGATACAAGTTGGCGTTTGTATCGCGATGCATCATTTCTAACATATTTGCATTGGTAAAAAACTATTTATTTATATATAATTATTAGTAGATGCGCTATACTTTCATTATTTGGAAACTGACCAATAATTTGTGACCAATATTTTATATGTAGATTGATTTCTCCTCTCTAAACGGTTTATCCAGCGCATTCTCTCATCACCACTGCTGCTACGTGAACATGATGTATCACAACACTATGGAGACCGAGGCATGCCCTGGGAGTCACATAGAACAGGGGTGCCCAATACGTCGATTGTGATCAACCAGTCAATCGCAAAGGCAATGCTGGTAGATCGCACAAAATTTAACTGTGCTTTTGTTAAATTTTAATAAAAATAAACATAATGTCTTTCCTTCTTTTAGTTTCTGTCTCACTTGCACTTGATGAGTAAATTTTGACCAGGCAAGATTTTTGTTTATTCAGTTGTCATGACAACTAGGTTTGCGCCTTCCAATGGCTTCTGAGAACAGAGAGTGAAATTGTGAAGCTACCAGCAGCTACTGCCCGGATTATTGCAATGTCTGATTCCATTCAGCGCAAGTCATCAGAATAATGTAAATGCCTTGGCTATTGTAATCTATTGTACTGTAGGTGTTTTGGGTTTAATGTTAAAACTGAATGATATCAACATTGAACATTATTATATATATATTTTTTTATTAATTAGATGATGAATTCCATGTAGGGATATATGCAGTAGTCCCAACAAGCATTTCAAAAAATTAAACTTAGTATTTTTTAGTTGGTGGATCTTATTGAGTTGGCCATTTAAAAGTAGATCATCACGCAAAAAAGTGTGGGCAACCCTGACATAGAATATAGATTAACATAGCAGAGGCAGAGCTGCATCTTCCACCAAATAATTACAAATCCAATGTTTGGAAACACGTTGGGTTTTATAAGAGAGAAGGAGATTTTGATAAAACCATGCAGTTTGTAAAATATGTCATGCCACTATAAAATATACAGGCAGTACGACTAATTTAAAAACACACTTGAAGCGCCAACACAAAAGCACATTCGTCTGCTGGAAAGTTCCGGAACATTTCTTCATTGTTTATCCCCGAGCATCCTTAAATTGTTTCACTGTTAAATGTGTGAACTGTTAAAAGTGTAACTGGAGGCAGAACAGGAAAATAATATCTGGTTTTATTTAAAAAAAAAAATTTGGCACTACAAAAGGCTTTTTTGTCAAAGGTCCATGATTTAGAAGTTAGAAGGCACTTAAGTTAATTTATGATTTACTGTCTGTCTTGACCAAAGAAATAAAAGCAAACTATCTGTAACCTACCATATTGAATTGTACTGCATCATATTTTTTCCCGTTGCATCGTATTGCATTGAATCGTGTTGAGTTGAATCGATATCGGATCGCACTGCATCGTAATAGGGGTGAATCGTACCGCATCGATAGCTGCTTCATATGTATCTTTAATGTATCGTATCGTTGGCTATGCATCGATATGCGTAACGCATCGGCCTCAGTTATGGAGATGCACATCTCTAGTATATATATATATATAGTAGAAAGGTGTCTACTGGTAGAGATTTTGCTATACCATTTATACAGCTGCAGATTTATGAATCTATTTTTGCACAGACGCCAGACTTTATTATTGATTTGTTATGAATACTCAAATCTTTTTAATTTGCATCCATTAAGCTCTTAAATAATTATTAGTGAAAATATTGATCTGTTTCTCATCCACACCTATCATATCACTTCTGAAGATATTGTTTTAACAACTGGAGACTTATGGATTACTTTTATGCAGACTTATGTGATTTTTGGAGCTTCGCATTGAACTTGCATTGTATAGACCATAAGAGAGAAATTGTTAAAAAAAAAATCTTCATTTAAGTTCCGCAGATGAAAGAAAGTAATACACATCTGGGTTGGCATGAGGGTGAGTAAATGATAAGAGAATTATCATTTTTGGGTGAACTGACACTTTAACAATGCTTCTGGAAAACTGAAGGTCTTTGTCACTCTTCTATATTTAAAAAATGAAGAAGAAAAAAATACAACAAAGCTTTTAGCGGTATATCAAGGGATGAAAGATGCATTGCAGTAAGACAGGTGGCTCCATATGATAAGTATCATTTCCTCACCACTGTTGTGTTTACTAATGTATGAGACAGGGCCAGAACAGCCCCCAATTATGCAAATGTATGCAGCTGTCTTGATGCAAATTTGGCTGTGCTGCATATGAAAGTGCTTCAAAAAGCTTCTGGTCCTCATTAAGGCCAGTTCCAGCAAGCATTAGTCTATCAATGACAGCATCAGTTGCATATGACAATCCAAATAACTTTAATCGGTCATGTTGGTAAACATCAATCTAGGAGTGAACAAATAACCACATTCCAGTGAATGTAACATAAAACAAACAATACAATCAAGAAGTGTGGAACATTATTTGTGCAAATCAATCATAAGGAAAAAGAAAGGCACTACAAAGCTGTAGAAAACAATTAAGTAAATACCCAACAGCTGTTTAACAATTCATTAATGTTATCTGTTAATTTGCACATGTGAAGCACTATGCATAGTTTTGTTTTTGTGTATCTCAGTGTATCTATTGTTTTCTTCAAGATCCTTTCAATTGAGCTTAAATAAAGCCACTCCAAGCAAGTGAGAGCCTTCAATGCATCAAACAACAGTCTCACACATGTGAATGATAGTATGCTAATAAAGAAGCAACATCATTCAGGCAGCCCTTCATTTCAGCATCAGGAGTTATTCTGGTGAAGGTGAACATACCTCTGCTGGATGCCCAGGTGAGGGAAAATTACTCCAAACAGCTGGACAGCTGCTGCCGTTAGAGCATAGGCTGGAGGGAGGGGGGTAGGAACCTCCTGAGCTTTCTCAAAAATGGTGAAAGGGTCATTCTCTAAAGTCCCACCTCCAGAACCACCCCCATGGAGCTTTAAACAAACACAGAACATACCAAAAAAAAATTAACAAACACAACTGGGTTTAAAGTTATAGCTCATCCAAAAATGACAATACGGTCATAATTTATTCTGTCACTATTGTATGAAAAAAGATGCAATAAAAGTGAATGATGATTGACATTCTGTCTAACATTCCTTTTAGTGTTTCCAATTAAAACAGAAATTAATCCAGGTTTGGAACAACATGAGGATGAATAAATGAAGACAGAAGAAATCCATCCATCACGACCATGTCAGTGATAATATTTAGTTTGGTTTTGTCATTATGGAGCTGAACTGGCTGTGATGCCGACCTGCTCCTCGATGTAGTGCTGGTCCATATCCTGTAGTCCCGGTCCCAGCAGTGCAAGGTCTTGGCTGTAGCACAGCATAGGCAGCAGATTGAGCCCGGCACCTGCTGTGATTTCTGGACCAGTCAGGTCATTCAGCAGCTGCTTCAACACTGTGCCAAAGCTCTCTGAGCCAACACAACCAAATCAAAGTAAACAAATAAATTATTGGGCAATCAAATGGCTGACCTTCCATATCCGATTATAACATATGGAAAAGAGAATCCAAGCAGCTCTATTAGATTTCAAAGCTCATAATGATGCATCTCAAATATCACTTTTTACATGAAAACAAGGGCAAAAACAAATAATTGAAGGCTCAAAATACATTACATAAAATTTTTTTTAAAAAAAATATCGCCCAGCCGCACATTAGCCAGGCCAACAGAGTCTTCTTCATTTTAGAATTGTCTTACCTTCATATGTTTTAGGCTCCAGCAATGTGAGGATCTCATACACTCTCAATCTGAAGACAGTGGCAGCATTTTTTATTTGCTTTCCATAGGATTTAATGAGTGAGGGCAGCCTAAAAAGAGGAGATGGGCACTAAATATCATATCATGCAAACGCATTGTCTGATAGAACATCCTGTCTTTTAGAGTAGTTGACATGAAATCCTTTTGGGAATTTGGTCCTGCGGTGTGACATTCCATATTCCATCAAAAACTATTCAAAACAGCATGTTGCTAATTCTTTTAAATTTAGAATGCATGCAGCTTTAGACAGCATATTAATCGAGAGACTTCATGGAATATTTGTACTTTACAAAATGTAACTGTCACACGACAGGATCCTTTAATAAGTGACCAGTTACAGCATCTAAGATGCACACTTTCTATTACACAATCAAATAAAGTTGAATTAAAACACTGATGTTGATAAAAAAAAAAAAATGCAGATATGTTATGCATCAACTACCCATTACTAAATTTATGGTGCTCTGTTTTTGTCTGAAACAACCATGAAGCACTCACTGCGTGAGCAGGGCCACTGCACACGACAAGAGAGGAAGCAGACGACTGATGACATCATCGGTAAAGAGGTCTTTGCAGTGCACCACCAGACTCTTCATTGCTAGACGGGAGATGACACACACATGCATAATGAGGTGAGGACCACAATCTATCAAATATCCTGAGCGATGTTTCTGTCTGTCTGTTTATTATTGTGATGTCAAGGGAGCAGATCAGCAGACGGACTGATCCACACTGAAGAGTTAAAAAATGAAAAGAGACAGGAGTGTAAAGCCTGTGAGACTCTCACCGCACAGTGCTCCTGCTCGGCCCTCCAGGGTCACCTGCCAGGTGAAGGAGTCTCCACGTCGCAGCTCACTCTCCAAGTCCTTTACAGACAGCGGGAAGGCACATTTCCATAGCAACAGCATTTGAGGCAGATGATGCTCCACTACAGTAGGACCTTAAAGGAAAAGATCAGTAAGAAAAAAGGATGTTTGAAAAAAATGTTCTGCAGGTCTAACAAAGCCTTGTCTGCAAAGAGAAGGCAAACTTTGAGCTCATTGGCCAATACACAAAGTAGTATGCATTGCCAAATCTTGTCAATTGACATAATGAATTAAAGATAATAAATGAGGACTAATTCTTACACAGTGTAGAGAGGGCACTGAGTAGCAGCCAGCCTCCTTGAGTGCGCTGGATGGCGATTCTGCTGTTCTGAGCAGCAGAACGCAGGAGATCTTCAGCTACAGTCATCACCACCTGCATCCAGTCCATCAGAAGTAAAACAGTGTTCAAATGACTGATCGTCATACATATACAGGTGCTGGTCATATAATTAGAATATCATCAAAAAAGTTGATTTCAGTAATTCCATTCAAAAAGTGAAACTTGGATATTACGTATATTCATTCATTACACACAGACTGATATATTTCAAATGTTTATTTCATTTAATTGTGATGTTTAAAACTAACAACTAATGAAAATCCCAAATTCAGTATCTCCGAAAATTATATATATATATTTAACTTGCCAGAAATCACACCAATAACATTTATAAGGAAGACACAAATCATCGAATTTCAGGAGAGAGAATAATTCAAACTTCCCCTTAAATTGCAATATTACAGTTTATTTAAAGGGGTTATGACATGAGGAATACAATTTCCCTTCATATTTTGACATTAAAAAGGAAATGTAACCATAAAAAAGTTAGTTTCAGAACTAAAAACATCCTCCTCACTGCAAAAAAAAGAGCATTTGTTGACTCCATCCAGGTCTCCTACGCAATCAAATGAGGTATCCTCCTCGTCTTTGCTATAATGTGGTTCGCTCTCGTGGGGCGCATGGTAAGTTGCGCGTGGATGCTGCGGAGAATGGCGTGAAGCCTACACATATGCTATGTCTCCGTAGCCCTAATCTGTGTTAACCACAACTGTTTAGGTAGATCTTCTGATAGCACTAACTAGCACTTAAAAACAACAGAAAACTAAAAACAAACAATCCAATCTGTTGCACATGTATAGACACAGATCTCATTTCACACCTTGCCCTTAGAGTGTGGTATTCCCAGTGGACAGAGTTGTACAGCTCCAAGTAGAGCTGCAATGGCAGCACTGTAACCAGCCACAGCCTCAGGGCATGACTTCAGGGCATTCAATCTCTCTGCACAGTGGTCAAGCATCACTGCCACCTGAGCAGGCATCGCTACAGCAACACATCGCAGGCACCAAGCAGCAGCAAGACGGGCAGATGCACTGGGTTGAAGGAGAACAGAGATCACAGTGTCGAACATCCCTGTGAGAAAGAGAAATAGAATGTGAAAAACCTATTGATATGTATTTCTCATAAATGATAAGGAATCTGAGATCAATTGTGCACTTTCTGTAATTGTTATAAAGCTGGTGTCTCTAAATCAGGCTGGATGTGTGAAATCTGCAGCTGCAGGCACTTTCTATGCTCACTCCTTCATCCTGGTTATACTGTGACTTATCCATTAAAAAGCAGAAGCATTCACACGAAACCTTACATTGAATCCAGAGATACAGCTTTTTCATATTCGGAAAACACACACATATCCACGCATACACACACGCAAAATATTCTTCAGTAAGATAATCACGAAAATCTCAAAATCTCTTCTATATCACAGTCAAAAAGCTTCACAAAACTAATGGGCAGTGCAACATGAGACGCTTGATAGAGCAGGATGTTGCCCATGTCAACAAAATCGCCAAATATATCAAAGCTACTCAATTATTAAAGGGCTAAAATACACCACTCAGAAAAAGGCAACACAACATGCTACAAATACATATGTTGAAGGTGGGTGCAAAACAACTGGATGTGGGGAAAAAAAAAAAAAAAAAAAAAAAAAAAAAATCACAGAGCCCTCTACATGAGTTTAAAACACCAATACACACTAAATGGTGTTTGCTATGCCAAGGGTGTCCAAACTCTTTTTATTGGGGGCCAAATAAGGAAAGTTTATGGAAGGTTTTGTGGGCAGTATCGTTGTAATAAATACAAAAAAAGGACTTGATGCTACTAGATTGCCACTCTTACATCATTTTATGGTTTTAATCACACTAGTACCAGTGATGTGTTGTCTTTAAATTTTTTGCGTATGTAAAACAATATTTTTTTTTGTGCAAAAAATTATACTCATTCTTATTTTTATCTTTTTGATGTCCATACATTATCAATGAAAAGCACTTATAGAGCTGATAATGAGTAGTGTTGGGTGTGACCCATCACAAATATCAGATAACATTTTCCAGTGAATTGATGTATGGAATAACTCTCATTTTTCAGTAATGCAATTAGAGTTTTGTTCTGTTGTTACTTGCATTACAAGTATGATTTTAAGATAATCAAAATAATTGTGTTTCCTTTTATTTGGATGACGCACAAGTGCAAGCTGAGCGTACGCAGTACAAGCTCTCCCAGGTCCTCTCAAGTGGTGATGGGAAGCCAGTGTATTATTTTTCTTGTTTCAGTGAACATCAGAAAGAACCAATTAAATACAATTAATGAATTTCTAGAACTACAAAGAATACTTGAGTGTGTGCTAGGCTTGCTCGTCTCTGTGCACACTAAAAAAAACTTGGTGCAGCCGCTTGCGCTGCTCAAAAGCTGCTCTACCCAGTTGTTTGATGTGTGGTATCAGGACATTTTAACGAGAAGGAGTTGATAAGCAGAGTATCTAACCTGATAGCAGTCCTAAAACAAACGCATCATTCTTTTTGTGTGGCGATTCATCCGTGGAGTTTTCAAACTCCTTTTGAAGTCTTCCAGTGGATGAAAAGAGAACACACTAATGGAGACAATGCGCTGTGAAATGTGATGGTCCATGATTGTGACATCCTGTGTTCAGAATAAGAATTTTATATAATTTCTCAATTGCGAGCCAAATTCTGGTTTATTTCTAAAATCACTCACGAAACGCATTTCAGTTTTGACACCCCTGGCTATGCAAGCAACACTATTACGGCTTTTTCAAATCCCTTACTAAAGTATTAAATTAAATCTGTAACTTGAACGGTACCTTGTTCGGTGTCTTGTTGTGGAAAAGTTACTGGCAGATGATATAACCGGGTGGAAAAAAGCCATTAAACTTACATGCAAGAAGGGACCATCTAGGGACTAGGGATGGACATGAGTACTTGAGTTCTGGAGAACTCGGAAGAAACAGCAATGAACGATCAAGTAAATAATGATAAAGGAAATGCGTGACCTGACATTTCACCGAACAAATTGACACGTTGTTAATGTAAACACAGTGTTTTAAAAACGTGATGGTTATGGCGTCTTCAGTCATGCCAACCACGGTTTGCAGATACCATGTTCAGAAACAGTGGTGTGCATTTACTAAGCTTATTACGTTAACCTGAAGGAAGAACAGAGACGTATGTTCTGAGCATTGTTTCAATGAATAGGCTAGCGAGTCTTCACATAATGACAATAATATCATGCATTATATTTTGATAATGCCCTCTTTTGTACTTATTGAAACAGACTACATTACAACAGTCTACAATGAATAGAAAATGGAAAAAGAAACGCAATGCAGTAGCAAAAGACGTAAAACATATATGCATGTACTGAATATGTACATGTCTATGTGACCCCCTCCCCACCCAAGTACTCGAGTACACAAAATGACCAAAATGCCCATCCCAAAATATCTTAAGAGTAAGCAACCATGCAAAACACTCTAGCAACCACCTAGCAATGCCCTTCGATTTGATGGGGTTCCCAATGTTTGTAGGTAGTAATGCATGACAAACCTATGCTAGTGTCCTGCAGCAGAGGGAGAGCAGTGGAACTCAGGTTCTGCAGCAAACTGCCCAGCTCCAGCAGGGTACACACCAACACGTGCTGACTAGCTGCTACATCTGCAGGGCTCACTCGTGTCTCAACGTTCCCCTCGTGAAGGGCTGCATCTGATAAACGCATAGACAAACACATGAAGCTATATGAAGGTATTAAAACTCATATTCAATATCCTATCATATGTGATCATTTGTCTAACAGTCTCTTACCCACAACCCTCTTCTGTTTGCTGATCATTTGGCAGATCTCCTTGGCGGCTGCGATCTGGGCCTTCTCCCCCAGCAAACTGCCAAGAGTGGTCCGCAGTATGAAGGAGACACAGCAGCGACAGGTGACAGCATCTGCAGGGCACTGTGTCGCCCGCGTGTGAGATACCCACTCCGTGAGAAGAGAAAGAAGAGAGGAGAAGTGTGCCTCCAGCCACGAACCGCCAAGAATGGACACAAACACTACACATGTCTGCTTGGAAGAGAGGACATATGGTATTCAAATGTTAAACAAGGGCATTAAAATAGATCTGCATAGATATACAGTGAAGTTAATTCTGAGAAAAGCTCTAGCGTAATTTGTTTGCAGATGCCACATGGTTCATCCAATTTTAAGAGTGACTTCAGAGTCCAAATTATCCCAATAATTTTGGGGGCCAATGTATTATAAACTAGATTCAATGTAATAATCAAAACCAGTATTTAAGAAAATGCTTCTACAAAATAACAACTTTGTGAATTTTTGCATGATCGCCAAGCAGAATATGAATGAAGCAAATATCTTTTCTGTTTTTCTGTCACTTTATAACCTCTACTTGAGATAAAGAGATTAAAAAAAATCTCAAAGGAAAATGATTTGAGGAGGAAAAGTGACCTGGGTGATGCCCACGCGCACGTCTCTGCTGACTGAGCTGGTGCCTTTCAACATGTCTCCACTGGCCCGGAGAAAGCCGGTTCCCCCCCGCAGGAAACCAGAACTCAGCAGCTCCATCACCTCCTCCAGGGAGTTGCGCTTGGAGCCTGGCCTTGGAGCTGAGACCAGAGATACAGGAACAGGAGAGAAAATGAAGAGAAGCATGCAAGAGAGTGTGTGTAATGAGTGAGGAAAAAGCGGAGTGGGGATAAATGATGGACCAGATTCCAGAGTGGAAGAGGAAAGATGAGAATACAATTGGAAAAATAAAAAGAGGTATGCAAGTATGTAGGGGGCATAAAAGACAAAAGGGAAGTTACAAACTCCATGGGTAAAGATCAAAGTATTATTGTCTGAGAATAGTTCTAACGTTACTGTGTACAATCCACTTACCAATAGCCTGTCTCGGCTCCAATGCGGATGCTAGTAAAGTGCCAAGCAGCTTTGAAATCATGACTCGGACATCATAGTTTGAGCCCTCAAAGGCTCGGAAGCATAGAGTGGCCACATTCTCCAGCTCTGTGGACCACAGAAAAACAGCCTCTCTCTGCAGCTCCAGAAGACACTACCAAAGATACATACATTTTAAATACATGCAGCAGAGTCTCAAACATCTTTCTGAGCTATTTATTCTCCTCTAAAAACTGCCAACATTGATTAGGCTCAAACAGTTATTTCCAATATTATGGACATGAAATCAAACAATTCATTAACACTACAGTCTGAGGCAGGGTCAGAAATTAAGGAGGGGGCTCATGGCAAAAATGCCACCAAAAGCCCCCAAATTTCTAAATTTGGGTTCCTTTTTTTTTTTAAGTGTAAAATGGCGAACGGGGCCTGTACATAAAAAAAACACACTATCAAACATTGGTAAAAATAAAACATGTTTGTCGTACAGACAGACGATTAGAAACTGAGGGATTTGGTTCGATGCTTAGTACCTTTGCAGTAGCACAGCGCACAGCCATGGAGCGATCAGTAAGACTGGTACGGGCAGTTTTATAGATGTCTCTGTGACAGGACATGGCACTCACACCTAAACCCTTTAGAATCTTCTCGATACACAACATGATCTCACAGCGGCCCTGGGACTGGACACATTAACACAGAGTCAACAGCACGCAATGTAACATTTACTACAGTTACAAGCCTCCGGGCTACATAAAATAATTTCTTTAAGTCTTAACAGGTGAATTTTGTAATTTGTGTGCCACTTTTGTTAAAGAAAGAAACAGTCCTGCGCCAAACTCATGCAATTTACAATTTTTGGGGAAATCAAACTTGTAGTTTTTATTTAGATGTCTCTGCATATTTAGCTAGGATCGGAGGAGTAGACATATGACTATATGACTTTATTCCGTGAAACACATAAGGAAATGTTAGGCAGAGTCACCATTCACTTTCCTTAAACAGAAAAAAGATTATGAGTGAATAGTGACTGAGGCTAAATTTGAGCTCAATTAAATAGACACAAGAAAGCCATTTATTGTGAGAAAGCTGATTTGCTCTGTGTTCAAGGCTTTTTCTTTACTATCCTATGCATGCGGCTCAGTCAATAAACAGCTGAAGTCATTTTCCCTTATCGCTTGTGCAAATAACAAACATGGGATGTGAGGAAGACTTCGCTATTTTATTCTCTGTTGCTTCAGTTCATTACAGAAGACATCCCAGTGTTGTTGCAGCGGTTGTTTTTTTTACTTTTCATTGCGACCTGCAGTGGAACTGCACAGCGATAGTGTGGTTTCCCTCTTCCTTCAAACGTCAGGATTCCCTTAAATTAATATTCCGGCTTCAATACAAGTTAAGCTCAATCAATAGCATTTGTGGCATTATGTTGATTACCACAAAAATACACTTTGACCTGTCTCTCCTTTTCTTGGTTCCTGTGAGGCACTTAAAATGGAAGTGAATGGGGACAATTTTTGAACTTTAATATACTGACAGTTTCAAACGTATAGCCACAAGACAGAAACAATATGCATGTTAAGATGATTTTAGTGTGATAAAATCATTTACAAACCTTTTCTTTGTAATGTTACAGCCAATTTTACAACTATGTTGCCATGCCAATGCAATGTCAACAAACCCTAAAACGACTGTAAAAATGGCGATTTAAACAAATTTACAGCCCAAATATAACATGCGTTTTAACAGAATTAATGTTAGTGCTCCCATTTTCTCCCCAATTTGGCATGCCCAATTTCCAATGGGTAGTGACTCGCCTCAATCTGGGTGGCGGCAGACGAATATCAGTTGCCTCCGCATCTGAGACAGTCAACACACGCATCTCATCACGTGGCTTGTTGAGCGTGTTACCGCAGAGACGTAGCATGTGTGGAGGCACTCCGAGACATCCACACACAACTCACCACGCAACCCACCAAGAGCGAGAACCACATTAGCAACAAGGAGGAGGTTAACCCAACATGACTCCACCCACCCTAGCAACCGTGCCAATTGGTTGCTTAGGAAGCCTGACTGGAGTCACTCAGCATGCCCTGGATTCGAACTTGCGACTCCAGGTGTGGTAGTCAGTGTCTTTACTTGCTGAGCTACCCAGGCCCCCTTAAGGTAAGAGCTTTTAGAAAATTATAAGCTTCACATTTCTGTGTTTAAATCCTCCAAAAATTACCACAATGATAAGTGCCTTGGTGTAACACAGAATTTTTGCTTTTTTTTAAAGAAAATCAACATTTAATCAACATTATGCCACAAATGCTGTCGACTGAAGATTCATTTAATATACTTGAGCACATATATGGAAGTGAGAGACAGCAGTTGATATTTTAAATTGCAGCTTTAAATTGGTGTGTTCTGTATAAATCGGAATGTTTTAAAGTGTTGTATAGTGTATTATGTGTTGACTGCTTGATATAATGTATGGTTCTATCCTATGACGTTGGTTATGTGGTCTGTTCAACCCACATCTGCACTCTTCAAAAACCTATAAGAACAACACATTTACATGCCCACATGTTCACTGGGAAAAAAACAATATCTTTCTGGCAAGCCAGTCCACTTTCAGCCATCTTTGGAATGCTTTCGGGAGGCTATTTCCAGTCATGCCAGTGCAGCTCCTATCTGCTTGAATGGGGGAACACCGAAATCTCAAAAACAGTTGGTCAAGATTACGATTAAAGAACCCATTTCAAATCAGCAATTAAATTTGATAATATTGGCATCATAAATTGTGATTCTTTACCTCATGTTACACTAAAACACGCTATCTTTCTACATCTGTTGACCGTTGGGCAATAGAGCTTCTTGGTTGGGTTTTCCACTTATTCCCATTGATTTAAATAGAAGTGGCCCATCTCTGTTAAATAGTCTCTGGAGAAACTCAGGTGTGTTAAACTGCGTTCTCTTAATCCCTTAAACAGTGCAAGGAAAATGCTGTTCTCATGTACATGATGTATCAGAATCCCGGTTTACTGCAAAAACCCTGGAATAAACCATTTTCTTAAGTGCATGTAAATGTGGTCATTCTGCCTAACATCTCCTTTTGTGATTCAAAGAAGAATGAAAGTGAACTATTCCTTGAACATTTAAAATTACACACTTCATCTATAAACAAACAGCCATGACACAACAACAGAGGCAAAAACTATCATCCATTTCTTGACTGACATGCACTTAAATGTTTTCTCCAAAATAAAGAAATTTAGTACCAGAATTTCCTGTTATGCATATATTTAGTCATGTCAAACGTTATGGCCTAATTTTTTCTAATCATGGACAATATCATCTCTGAGTTCAGATAAACTGCAAATTACAAACAACTAATCTCAATTTACCTCTGCACTCTTCATGGATTTCAGAAGGTTTGCCACTGTCTCTTTAAATGAGTTGATAAGGAGTCGCCCCAGTTGCTCATACAACATACCCAAACAGGCCACAGCTGCCCTATAGGGAACAATAAGTAGCAAATCAAGCTGTCAAGCTCTGGTAGAACCCCATCTGCAGAGCATTCGGCGGGGGTTTGTATGATGAGCATGTAAGATGTAGATTAATGACACATTGCACTCACAGTCGTGTAGGCAGGAAGCTGGGTGAGTCGTCCTTGCTGCGGATGATGTCATTGCAGCGGTCCACAGTGAGGCTGGACGTTAGGGATTCGCCCACTCTGTACACCAGCGCCAGACAGTGTGCCAGCAGACAGCGTGTCGGGGGGCCTGGAGAACTCGTTAGTACCCTTGTCAGCTGCTCCACTAGCCGTTTCTGGTTCTGTTTCACATCGGCCTGCCTCACAAATAAGACACCGCCATATTTAGTTGATTGGCAGACAAACATGCTCGCTGGTTTGTTGGCATTTCACCAGTAAGAAACAGACAGACACATAACCAGTCTATTTCAGACTGAGAGACCACCGGTGGGCAGGTGAACAAATAACCAGAGAGTCTGTTCAAAGCGGCTGCTTGTTTATGTGTGAGAGAGACAGACAGAACGAATCAGCATTTCTTCTCCAACAGAGAGCTTATTGTCAGAGCGCTCAACTCACCCGGTCTGTGGTAGGGAGCAGCTTCTTGAGGAAACGTAGCCACTCAAAGACAAACTCGGCCCTCTGGTGCTCCCTCAGCTGACTGCAGGTTTCCTCGTTGAGCAGTAAACCATGAGCCTGCTCCATTCTTACACCTCACCTCCTCTTCTTTCCAACTTTTTACCTGAGAGCCCAACCAGAGTGACAGCACCAGTCCCTGTCTCTTATTAAAACACCTGCCCAACACCTCCATCTACCCTGGAACAAACAAGAAGTGACTTAAACATAAAACAAAAGTTTGCCACAAAAGATCCACCAAAAATATTTGTATCATAGTATTGAAATAGAGAACTGACACAAGTAAAATGACTCTAATTACCTGACGCTGCATTTACCGATAAGAATGTCATTACATCATTCCCAAACATTTAGATTTCTGCACTAGGTTTGGAGTCTATCAACCATTACAGAAAATTCAATATGTTCATTCCTATTAAATAAATAATTCACCCAAAAATGAAAATCATTTACACAGAGGTGTATGACTTTCTTTTATCTGCTGAACACAAACAAATATTTTTAAAAGAATATCTCAGCTGTTGGTCCATATAATGCAAGTGAATGGCGGCCTGAACTTTGAAGCTCCAAAAAGTGAATAAAAGCATCATAAAAGTAATCCATCTGACACAAGTGGTATAATTCATGTCTTCAGAAGTGATATGAAAGGTGTGGGTGTGAAAAATATAAATTTTTAAGTTTTTTTATATATATATTTAAGAGACATTCTTCTAAAAATCTTCATTTCTGTTCAGTAAGAAGAAAGTCACACATCTGGGATGACATGAGGGTGAGTTAATGATGAGAGAATTTGTTTTTTGGATTTACTATTTCAAGTGAAAATCAGTTATACGTTATCATGTCCCCTGACTCCCTCATACATGTCTTAATATATTGGATGAAATATGTTTAAAGATGAGAATACATAAAACTATTATTTCTTGTTTTTTTTTTTCCTACAGAGCTCAAAAGGTACTGATTAATAGGAATGAGCCTGTAAACATAGCACAGTCCAGCTATTAAGGGTTAATAACACAGCACAACCCCTCTTCAAAAAGTAAACTTATCTGTTGCCATTATAAATAATGCAGTGTGCACTGCACATTGGACCTGCGCAGTCTTGAGGAAAAAACAAAAAACAAAACAGCAGACCATACTGCTAAAATAATAAGACAAGATCTTAAACAGAACTCATACTCCTTTATATTTGCAAGTGTTATTCCGGAGCTCAAAGTGTTGTCCATAATAAATGAGGCAGCCCAAACACGCTTTTTTCGAGTAGTATGAAGCTGCAGACTCGGAGCCTGCATCTACAGTCCCGCACCCAGAGTCCCGCATTCTCAGACCCCTCGTTTTTCGAGACAGCGCCTCCTATCAAATTGGATCGGATAAACATGTGAAGAACTTAAGCCGAAACGTGAGTATCGTCAATTTTATTTAGCGAATCATTCGATTTCTTTTTTAATCAAACTACTTTATAGCTCATCGATACACCAACACAGTCCATTTAATATTTATAACGATAGTTTGTAACAAAATTTGAGCCGTTAATGTATGTTTTTTCGCCTTTTTCCCCCGAAAATATTTTGACAGCTAATACGTTAGCCTTTAACCTTGGACTTTTTGTAGACAAGCCATTGTAAAAATTATTATTGATTAAAATTAGTTGACATTAAAGTAGACCAATTAAATACATTAAGTGTGTTAATATCAAAGAATGTCATCATTAATTATTTAATCAGAATTGAGTAAAGTCACTAATACAATTCTTTCTTCCTTTTTTCTTTGCTTTGTCCTGTTTACAGCAAGATGATGTTTAGGTGATCGTTAAATAAAGTACAGAATTGTTTATTTTTGGTGTTTTGTCTATTCTTATTTGTGTTTTGCTTTGCATTCAAATGATCAAAAAACAGGTTTTGTAATGTTAGCATGGTATAATTTTAATTAGACCATTATAGGTTGAACTGAAAGAAAAAATGGAATTTGAATAAATAAAACATTGTAGCAATATAATGTCACATAATATTTTTCAGAAGATAGTTCAATCTGTAATTGTATCCTTTCCATCAGTAATTTTCTTTCAATTAGACCTATGCTCAAAAAATAACTACTGGGTAATTTGTTAGTCAGAGAAAACAATGAGTTTTTTTGGCACATGCATTAAGCAGGAAACGCAAATATTTATTTGGATAACTTTAAAATAAACGCGACCGTAATATTGCATCCTATTGTTTTCAATGGCATTTAGCAGGAGGTGCTGTCTCGAAAAACGAGGGGTCTGAGAATGCGGGACTCTGGGTGCGGGACTGTAGATGCAGGCTCCGAGTCTGCAGCTTCATAATGTTGGCTTTTTTCTCTATCTTTCAGGTTTATACTCTGCTTGGCAGTCTGAAAAGAGAAGATTTGGCTTGAGAAGGTTTGGACAGAAGTGAATCAAACCTTAATACCATGATGAATAAGATGATTGTGGCAACATTTCTACTTTATTAACCTGTAGCTTTCTGATAAGTACACTACGGTCTGTTCGTACACTCGATAAATACATAAACACATTTATTTTTCACAATTAAGCCTTCATAGTGTTTGTTTTTATGTGTTGCTTTTTTATTTATGACTCCTGGCTAAATGAACAGGGCTCCCGGCTAACCCGCTTTACAATAAGTTAACGAAAGTATAGTTATGTTGTAAAAATTGTTTACTAAATATAAGACACGTCCTAAAATGAATTTGTAGTTGTCAGTAATTTACACCGTGTCGTGTTGACAAGATGAAACTCTAATGCTAGCAAATGCTAAACAATTCACTGACGTGCTAGCCAGGGAACTCTTCAAAAGCAAGAATTTAAGTGCTTCATCAAAATGAAAGTGCCATGAGGAAAAGGTGTATTACCTGCTAAATCCATCAACAACATTTACGAAGGTATATTCCTGTTCAATTAGACCGTTTGTGTGTTCCCCAAAGACATCTGCTCGCGTGAAAGTGCGAATGAAACTGCAGCGCAACCTCGTTTAAGACAACAGCACCTTGAATGACCGCTAGAGGGAGAAAAACAGGGCTGCCTTTGTCATAGACCTGTTAAGTGTCTCCAAACCTAGTAAAGGCTGCCTACTTGGACAGTTCCAATTTATGTGTGTAATTATTTTTGAGATACTCCATGATTATTTTAACCATACAATCGGCTTGTTGGTAATCTAATCACACTTCAAAAGTACAGTATTTTTTGAGAAAGCCAAATTGAAAAGGTTAAACAAATTTGGTCTTTGTAAGACAAGACATGCGAGTGTGAGATGATCAATCTAATTGTTATCAGGCTTTACTTTATAATCTTTTTAAATAGGCTGTCTAATGAAAACAGAACATATACGGTTTGATAATCAGTACTACTTATTATTCTGGAAGAGATTAGCCCTTCAGTTATAGATTCAATTTCCAGAATATACATGTGTTCATTTCCTATTACTTAGACCTGTACACAGCAGACAACTAAAGAACACTAGGAACATTTTTCAAAAATGTCTTTCCAATAAAAATAATGGCTGTAAAAAAATAAATAAAATTGAGATAGAAAAAGTGAACAGCTTTAGTGCACAACTGACATATTTATTGATAGCCCAGGGTTTCTGCAAACTACAATTGATGGAAAAAGATTAAGTTTTAACCGTTGTATTTGTTCATTTGTTGTATTTGCTTACATTTTAGTTTCTGTTTATTTTACTCCACAGTAATTATTTGGAACATCTTCTCTCTTTTGCATCAAAACTTTATACCAAGTTCATTTCCTTAATTTAACCCCCCCCCCCCCCCCCCCCAGCACAACCCAGATAGCACTTAAAAACAATTGGATGCTTGGTTAATGCTAAAATTTTGTAAAAAAAAAAAAAAAGTGATGACCAATACTGTACTGATGAATCAGTCTCATCATAAGAAAACTAGCTGATTAAGGATGCACGTTTCAAGTACTAAATAATAATGAAACTCAGTATTCCATAAAGTAATCATCCTCCTCATCACTGTCATCACCTCTCAAGGATTGAATTTCCTTATCTGAGAGCATATTCCAGACCACAAAGTCATCATCTTCAGCTGTTGAAAACAAGAGGAAAAGAACAAAAAGTGTCACAAAATATAAAAATCACAAATATACATTTTAATCCATTTAGCATTGTTCAACTCTTTGCATACCAACACATCTCTTTAGGCTCTTCTTGACTGCTGGAGTTGGTGAAAGCTTGTCCTATACAAGAAAATTGTATATATGGGAGAGTCAAGACATATCATGTTTCAATTGACTCTTCGCTAAGCCTGCCTTAAAGTGATTCCGACCAATCCTGTCTTAGCAACTGTCACATCCGCCATTTCTCTGGCTAGGGTTTGCTTTGTTCCCAATGAGAATATACAGGAATGATGTGTGCTTGCATAGTTTTAAGCAGAATTTTATAGATTTTATATTAAAAAAAACTTAATGCTGGGTCACTTGTAATAGTGCTACAAGGTACCTAGAGAGGATATATGCAGTGTTTTTTTCTTTCTTTTTTAAAAATTTTGACATAAATCTTGAGAAGAGCATGTTATGGATTAAACTCTGCCAGCCCTCATTCCCAAATGAACATGTATAACAACAAGGACACCTTGTTCCAAAGTAAATTAAAGCTAATAACGTTAATTCACTTCTGTATCAATTCAGGTCTTAGTAAAGGCGAGAGTAAACAAAGAGTTCACAGCATTAAAGTGAGTGTGAACAGTTCTGTTCACTTACACTTATGTTATCTGGTGTGTAATCACCATCAAATGACTCTTTTCTCATTTCAAGTGAGTTTGATAATAATTTGCCTCGATTCAGTCTCCACAGTTTTCAATCAAATCGCTGCATAATTTAACCATTTATTTTACAAAAAAAATCTGATAAAAATGCATTGCAATGTCACTCTTCATTCCAGCCCACATAAGAATATTAGTAGGGTTGTCAACCGATTACATTTTTTTAAATCATTTGAATTACATGACAATCTGATTAATCAAAATAATCGATTTTAATAGTCAACATCATTATTTGCTGAGAAGGCCCCCTAATAAACATAATTCATATAAATAATGCATAATAATTAAACTATTTACAAATATAATATGTAGGGCTCGTAAAATCAGATGCACTTCAAGCTTGAATTGCTCATATGGTAGGAAAATCTGTACTTTTACTACGGAATTATGTACACTTCAGGGGGCATGATTAATTGAGTAATTTTTTTATATAATTAATCAAACTAAATTAACACATTAAAAACCGACAGCCCTAAATATTATCCATTCGGTTTAAGTAAATATTTTCCACAAAAAAACCTGCACCTTTCACGGCAATCTCAATTCCAATTGGAAGTTCTGCAAAGTTTGTTAGAGTGAGCAACGGTAGCCAAGAGGGCGGAACTTAGCGAAGGGTCAGTTGGAAAATCTTAAAAACAAGTCAAATTTTGGGACTGCCGTTGTTACCATTGGTGCAGCCTTTTTGCCCTGTTTCCGTCCCTTTCGTTTATTCTGAAGATGGAAAATGTACTTGTCCATGTTATTCCTTAGAAGAAGAAGAAAAGTTAAACCAATTTACACAAAGATCCACATTAGATATATGCAACAAAATTATCATGTAAAAAAAGACATTAAACCTTACATGGCCACTCAGCATCTGCCCATTAAATGTTCCAAAAGCATGAAAAGATTTGATAGTAGTCCAATAAGGATATAAACATACTTATTAATGGATCCCAGCATTCCTGGGCTGATGTGCAGACACTGAGGTGTCCTCACTGTAGAAAAGATGCTAGAACTCGGTGTCTGGGGGTCCTGAAGTTGGCAGAAATCTTCCTCATCTCCATTTGCAGACATAACTGGCAACTAAAACAGTCAAGTGAGATTGTCTTAGGTGAGGGGGTAATTAAGACAAGGGACTTTATAAGTCTATATATTTCACAAAGTTAGTTTAGTTCACTGAATTAATGAACAAAAAAAGCACCTTGATTTGTTTATTGTGCATAGGTGAGCTAGCAAAGATGTTGTCATGGTCATCTTTGGGCATGTGATCCAAGAAATGCCTCATCTGCTGTCTCCTTTTAAGCGTTCCTGCTCTAGCAGTTATTTCAACAACTTCCTTTCCTGTTCACCAAATATGAGATGAAGCATCGCTTTTTCCTTTTTGGATTGCATGAATTTAGTCACCAGAAAAAATTCACAATCTTCAAAAAGTGTCATAACTGTTTGGACTGTACCTGGTTCCTCAATTGTAGTTGGTTTCTTCTGTGGTCTTTTTCTGGGTATTCTGTTTGTCTTCTGATGGGCATTATACTGTTCCTGACACTCTTCAGCTGAACGGGTGCCAACAAAATAGGCAACATTTCTCCAGTAACCACTCTTGTGCATGGGTAATGAGTTCACAGCCCTGTTCAATGAAACAAAAACCGTCAGTATGTTTACATGCATTTTGAGGTGGACTTCAGTCAGACTAAAAAATTAGTAACTCTTTTTAAAATGCCATGTAAATGCTTTAGTCCAACTGAAATCATACCCGTCCAATTTTTGTGTAGTAGAACTAATAAACCTAGATAATGCAATTGTAGCCCGACTTTATCCAGCATGTATACACCTTAGTCAGAACACAAGTGGTCTCACTATAGTGCATATAATCCGAAAGACAGAGGTGGCATGCAACATATTTAACATTTTTTCAGCTGATGTCCTTCCTTAAAGGAATAGTTCACCAAAAAAAAAAGAAAATTCTCTCGTCATTTACTCACCCTCATGCCATCCCAGATGTGTATGACTTTCTTTCTTATACAGAACACAAGTTATGATTTTTAGAAGAATATCTCATCTCTGCAGGTACATACAATGCAAGTAAATGGGTACCAAAATGTTGACGCTCCAAAAAGCACATAAAGGCATCATGATTGTAATCCATAGGACTCTTAAATACATACCTTCAGAAGTGATTTGATAGGTGTGGGTGAGAAACAGATCAATATTTAAGTAATTTTCCCTTCCCAGAAGGGGTTGATATGCATGAAGGATGTGAATCGCCAAAAAGAAGAATGTGAAAGTGGAAGTTAAAGTGGAGACTGACTGAGCAGGGAGGAGAAAGGTAAAAAAAGTTTTGATCCGTTTCTCACCCCCACTTATCATCTCACTTCTGAAGATATGGATTGAACTGCTGGAGTCTTATGGATTACTTTTATGCTGACATATGCGATTTTTGGAGTTTCCAAATTTTGGCGCCCATTCACTTGCATTGTATGGACCAAAAGAGCTGAGAAATTCTTCTTTTGGGTTCAGAATAGGAAAGAAAGTCATACACATCTGGGATGAAATGAGGGTGAGTAAATGATGAGAGAATTCAAATTTTTGGGTGAACTGTCCCTTTAAAATATTTGATTACAACCCGAGTAGCCTGACTACACAAAAATGCATGTTAGTTCTGCGCATGTATACGTACTGAATGACTATGAACAAGATCTTTCTACATCTCCAACTTGTGTCCTCTAAAATCACCAAAACTCATGACCAAATTTTCTCTTGATCCTTTTTTCCTAATTTGTAAGAAATTAAGAAACTTCAAACCCAAAATTAAAGCATTACAACAAATCTGTATTGACAATGCTTTCCAAATATGACCTTGACATGGACTGATTAAAGCTTACTTTTGTAGTTTTTGTAGCTCTTCTTCCATCCATTTTTCATCCAGTGCATCTTGTTCATTCACATTGTTGTTTACTTTTTTTAGATTTTTGCTTCTGGTGCATGCTTTTTCCGTGTCAGATTTCTTTGGTCTCCTGTTTGGAACATAATGTTGAACGCTTTCCTTATCTTCTGACTGCTCATAGTGCATGTCCGTTGAGGAAAACGAGTGTCCATTTGTTTTGAGTTCAGATTTACTGGAATCTTTATTTTGCTTTGGTTTCTTTAATACAGCCTTCTTGTCTTGCTGTCCTCGCTCTTTATCATCATCAGAGGGTAAGTCAACAGAATCTCTGACCAAAAAATCATCTGAATATATCTTTGTGTTCTTTTTTGGTCTATGTGAAACTCTCACTAAATCTTGTTCATTTTGTTTCTTGTGAAAGGCAGAATTCTGCGGTACAGAGGCAAGCATCTCATTTTTATGAGGTTTTGTTAGCTGTTTACGGTCGTTGGAGCCTCTTCCTATACGCCTCTTTGGAAGGTCTGGAGATGCAAAAGAGCTGTTCGAGTCTGAGGAATACTGTACTCTGGAACTTATGTGAGAACTTCGTCGTAAGGAACTGTTGCCTGAGTCAGCATATGGCATGGAGAGCAGTTCACCCTGACTTCGTTTCTGGGAGGACTTGCTTTTGCACACTGTCCTCTGATCATTCTCAATGCCTGTATTCTGTTCATCTAAGGACATTTCATGTGCAGGTGGGCAATGAACATGCTGGTCAGATGTAGCATTGACCGAATCAGCTTTTGTGTACTTCTCAGTCATTTCTGATCCTGAACATGCAGTGTTTTCCTCTCTAGAACTTGACTGTTGTTTCCTGAGTGAGGTTCTTTGAGGCCGGCCATGTTCAGTAGCTTGCTGTTTTGCTGCATGGCCTGAGTTAGAGCAATAGGCCACCACAGGGGAAGCTCTCCAAACTCTGGTAGATTTATATGGTGCAGTGGTGCTGTCTGTTGAAGGTGAATTGCTCTGAGATGGGACCCTATTTTGATATTTGGAATTCTGCTTGATCTTTCTTCTTGGTAGAGACAATTCATCTTCACTGCTAGATGTGTTGTGCCTCCCTTTTGTAAAAACAAATTAATGTGAAAACTTGCAATAAAAAAAAAACTAATGAACTACAATAAATGATCAATTCACAAATCTGACCTTTTCCCAGAGATTCAGGTAGGATTGATTTCTCCTTTGTGATTTGCTTTGTTGCCATAGTTACTGGCTTCTTGGGCTGCATAGAAAATGACAATATCAAATTGAATAAATTGCCAACTTTCAACAATATTAAAATATTGTCAGTGCAACAAGAGATCAAAGACATTGTTCACACTACTCCAAAAAATAAGAAGAGTACCGTGGATGCCACTGAGGAAGCATAGTCTTCAAGGATGGTGACATTCATGTTAGAGTCCATAACAATCCTCCCTCCTTTCCAATATTCTAAAGGAGGTTTGATGAGTCGGCCACTGAGTGACACTTTTGGTAGTATGCTGTCAGTGGGAGTGATTGGAGCTGTGCCACAAAACCTCAATATATTAGTGTGAATGTCTTTGAAAATAACCAGAGTTTAAACTAAATATTTTAATTGGCCTTCCAAACATTACGGTCCTAATAGTTGCAATAACCAAGTTATAAAGTAAAAGACTGGGCATCAAAAATGTATGTCAATCTCAGACGGCCATCTGTGAAGGCCACCTTTACTGGTGAAATGATGTACTCACTTGTTGTAATGACTTGAAGTCTGGGTTGTTTGGACGTTGACTTTTTAGAAGGGTGTTGACTTTTGACTTTAGGAGGTTTCGCACTGTTGTTGTCTTCATGAATTTTCTGGGATCTAAAAATAAATTAAAATAAATAATTTAATGAAATGTTCAGTTTCTTATTTAATAAACTGATGCTGTCTCTTCATTGTAATTATAGAGTAGAGGCAACATACCCAGCATGATCATTCAAAAACTGACCAAGGTCCTCCTTCCACATTTTTGGAAACCCAAAAAGAAACTTCTTTAAAAACCAGGATGGAAATGCTGTGGAAAGGGTAAATACCACATGGTTAAATTAAGTAAACTACATAAAAGTAATGAGTCCTGATTTTAAAAAAATAAATAAAAAATTATAATAATTATCTTACATGGATTGGTACGTTTGGCCATTCTCCCAATAAGCACATATGTTCTGCCAGATGCCGTCTTAAGCACATTACTTGAGATTCTTTCAGTGATAAAACTGCTGTGCCAGGGTATCTTAGTGTCTCTAAAATGTGTAAAACAAATATGTGTAAATCATTTTAGGCCTACATAATATTTGAAATCATGTATAAAAATCATACTCTACTGTGTGTCCCAACCCCTATGACTTTCTTTTTTTCTGTGTAACACAAAACAAGATGTTAAGCAGAATGTTATCCTCAGTCACTATTCACTTTCTTTGGACTTTTTTTCCCGTTGCAAGGAAAAAATAAAATAATATGGTTATAGAGTAACATGAGCATCATAAATGATGACAATTTTCATTTTTGGGTGAACTATCCCTTTAATGTTGTGGCTGTATTATACAACTTACATGGTATCAGTCTTCAACAATTTATGAAGTAGTGCATTTTAGACAGGGTAACAAGCCTTAAATGTGACAAGACTTACAGAAATTTAGAAGTAATTCTTACATGCGAATACCATCAACCACAAGGTCTCTGTTGAGCAGTTTCAAAACCCAGTCTTTTAAATGAATTCCTCGCACCTGAAATTAGATTAGATTCATAATTTTTTGGAAGCGTGAATACAGCAAAAGGGTTAATCCAACAGAAAAATTACAAAAGCCTATAACTTCAGTTAACCTATAATATACCCCCCCCCCCCCCCCCCCCCAATCAAGGTATTATTATATTACTACCCATGTTTGCTTTAAGAACTACCAAAGGATTTAGAATTGCTTTACATTTTTATTTACTTACATTGGTTCTATCATCCAAAGCTGCATCCATTTGTCTAGCTTGTCGTTTAGATGGAAACACAGATGCTTGCTTTCGTGGGATAAAAACACGGGGAGAGAGCTGCAGAAGAGGATCCACTAGCAGATTATGAGGGGGTTGAAGGGGTCCTGGGACCAATTCTGTGCACTCTGACTGACAATCTGACTGGGAAAGTGTATCAGACTCAGGACTACTGAAAACTTCAATTTGTGAGCGCTCTTCCGTGACGTCTTTTTCTACTGAATCAGTCAAAGTGCTCATCTCACCATATACAGCACAACCACCTGCAATCACACATTACAGAGAGCTAAGAGCAAAGGGAGAGGATATTTTGCCTAAATTCTCAGATAAGAAAAAAACTGTAAAATGTAAGAAGTACTAATATATATATATATATATATATATATATATATATATATATATATATATATATATATATATACTAAATTACTGGCTTTGATAAGAACCCTTAAAGGACAGTTCATCCAAAAATGAAACTTTTCCAGCATTTACTCACCCTTGTGCCATCCCAGATGTGTATAACTTACTTTCTTCCGCAGAAAAAAAAAACTAAGATTTTTAGAAGAATATCACAGCTATGTTGTCAGCTCTCCATACAATGCAAGTGCATGGTGGCCAGAACTTTGAAGGTCCAAAAAGCACACAGAGGCAGCATAAAAGTAATTCATACAACTCCAAATGTTAAATTCATGTTTTCAGAAGTGATATAAGTGTGGGTGAGAAACAGATCAATATTTAAGTCATTTTATTACTATAAAGCTGAGTAGGGAAACATATTGTTGGCAATGAACACCCCAATTGGTTATTGTTTCATGTCTATCCAAATTAGCACCTAGTGCCTGCTTAAAAACGAAAGGCGGTGTGTGCAGTTTCTGCAAATCTGCGGCTCTGTATCTTTCCCCAGTTATTTCGGAGTAAATTATCATATGTCGATGTATTACCAGTGTAAAGCACTCGCATCAAGTGATGTCTGCAAACAGTGACTATTTTGTAAAGATTTTTTGAACACCACTGTTGTAATTGACTGCAAAAAGAAATGTTTCCAGACAACACTGGGGGCTTTTCTATCATCGGATAATTTTCTCTACATGCCATTTTCAACTACACATGACGCTAGCAGAACAGTGATGTCATCGAGTTGACACACGTGAAACACAGGCAGAGTGTATCCATTTACAGATCCGTACAGGTGCATTAGCGGAGGTTGTAACTGTGCGTGTCTATTTAACGCTTTATTTTCTTCACAAAACCTTGTACCTCAGATGCGTCAATAAACTTGGTGAACCGCGGTGCCAATGCTTCCCGAATCGTGGGTGGCCAACGTACGGTTCGTTTTTTTTTTTTTTTTTTTTCCCAATTGTGGACTAATTACATTGTTAATTTTTTAAAATTACATTTTATTTTATCAGTCTATGCCTGGATTTCAAGGTCATGGACCCATATTGAACTAAGTGATGTCATGAAAATAGATATTCAAATGCAGACATGCAGATTATTCTAAATAACTGTAATTATTTCATGAGTAATGAAAAGAAAACAACTTACCTCTATTTTTGATGTCCTTTGAACTGCTGCAATAACTGACAGGTTTCTGCTGAAGTTGAGCTAATGTCTCAATAGAAAGCACCCTCTCCAACAACACATAAGGCTCTGTGTAAACAAATGAAAACATGCTGCAGAAACTCTTTTGTGATCACTTTGCAACAAATTGATTGGGTCCCACTCAATACAGATGTCCAACAATAGTAGTTGCGAGGGTAAAACAATAAACATCGAAATCATACGTCTGTTTCTATTGACAAGATTAATCTCTGGAAATTGCTTTCGCTTTGCCTTCATCTTAGCAAACATCTCCTCTGGTATCTTCTCCAGCAAAACACGTGGTTCTAGATGCACAAAAACAACGAAACATTAATAGAATTGAATTAAAGCAATCTGATTATTATATGCAAAAACTAGAAAAACTAACCAATCAATGACTTTGTATAAAACGTTTCATTTGGCCTGCCAGGCACTTTCTCAGAATTGATGGGATGATTTTCTTTTGGAAAGTCCATTTCTCCATCCTGTGGATCTCCTCTCGGTGACTGTGGAGGAGAGATGGCTAAAAAATATGTGTCTTGGTTGGCGTGACTTGTTTGTAAGTACTGAGTCTTGGTGCTCGAGGGGACACTGTTACACTTCTCTCGGTTTCTTGCAGACTCTGAGGCTACCTCATTCCCCACAGCATTTTGCCTTTGAACTTTTGCCTTCATTCTTGCAAAAATCTTTGCTGGTGTCTCAGGGGCCCTTTTCAGCATCAGGTCTGTATTGCCAGGGGCAACCACTGCAGTAGCATTGATGCTGCTGAGTTCACAAGGCATATTTGGGCTGTGTTCTTCAGCACCCTGAGCTGTGGAGTTCAGCACCATGTCTTGGTTTGAAAATTTTCTGCCTGACCCAGTTACACTAGCTGCCCAAATGTGACCTGTTTTAGGCATTATTTTGACTGGAGTAATCATGTCACCACGTTTAGGGACCTGAGGAACAGTGAAATAGTCTTCTAATGGATGATTCATTGTTGTGTTCAAAGAGAGCCGGTCCAACTGTTTACAATCCCCCTTATGATCCATGCTCTCAGCAAGTCCTACAACAAGACAGATGTAAGGAATCCAGAACTAATTAGCAGGAGAATCGCAACAGAAATTTGCAGTTTGACACTTCTCTCCAATAAAACTGGATTCAATGAAGAATCAAAATGACAGTATATGTATTACATTATGGTAACACTTAACAGTAAGGTTTTATCGGTTAACATTAATAAATGTATTAGTTATCAAGAACTAACAATGAACAATATTTTTACAGCATGTATTAATCGTGGTTAATGTTAATTTATAAAGTCTACAATTGATAATTTGTTGGTGTAACTTCATAATGCATTAACTAGGTATTAAAAAAATACAAATCATGTCAAGTGAATTGTCATTATAGAAAAATATTTGTTGTAGTAGTATTATGTAGTGATGGAAAGTCCGATTCTTTTCCGCGAACCGGTTCTTTCGGACAGTTCGTTTCAATGATCTGGTTCAAAAAAACAATTCACCAGTTAATTTAAGTCGTCGTGTAATGGCGTCACTATAATGCTAATGTCAACAAATGCAACTTATTGTTAAGTTAGACCAAAATTACAAACTTACTGGCTTTCGCAACATCAGCGAGACAACACTATAAATAAAGTGAATGTGCAATTTGCACAACCTGGCGTAGAAAAGAAAACTAATATGTTAATCACATGATATACATACTTCTAGTGACTCCAGAACGTTAGTTGATGTATAAATTACTAAAGCTGTCACGAAAATAACATCATCCAAACTTATCCATTGACAACCTAGTGTAAAACAATCGATTGCGAATCGAGTGAGTGAACGAAAGATAAAATCTAACACAACATATATGTGAATTGGTGATTTATATTTATATATATATATATATATATATATATATATATATATATATATATATATATATATATATATATATATATATATATATATATAAATGAATAAGAAATAAAACAAGCCCCTCACCATTTTGACCCGTTTGAATTTTCCCGGATAAAGCGCGGCTAACGTCTCTAGTCTAGGCTGCGTCACTTCCGTAAATACCTCTACTAGGAAGTGAGCGAGAAATTCGCATAAAGCACGTGTCAGCAAAGTTTAGGTGTAAGCATACAAAATGTGAGGGCCGTTCACAGCGAACGCGTTTTTGTGTTCGTTTGCGCTATTTACTTTGTTTATCTAAGTAAACATGCGCTTTGACCGTTGCGTCGCGTCCAGCTGTTTTGTTTTCAACGTCTCGTCCAGGAAAGTCGCCGTGTCTAGACACCCGCGCTTAGGTTTGTTTAATCGCTATAACGCATTTTGTCTGAAAGGCAACTTTAACTATTTTAATAGTTAAAAACGCGCCTCAAATACGTGTGTTCTGTTGTATTCGTTGGACTGCGTCTAGCTTTTTTCTTTAAACACGTTCGGACTGAACGGCGGCTCCTTGCGGTTGAAATGCTACGAAATATTATTGCAATTAACATTACATCGTTTGTTAAATGAGACAATGGCCGTAATTCAGCTCCCGGAGGAGATTTGGATGCACGTGTTTGGCTTTCTCTCCAGTCGCGACAAATTGAGTGTTCGTTCAAGCTGCAAAGCCTTTAAGAGACTGATCGACCATTGGTCCTTATGGAAAAACAATGTTGTTGTCCTTAAAAAGATCGGAGCGTATGATGCGCATTTCTGGAGAACTCTTGGTAAAAGGAAAACGAAGTCCATTGTGATACAGAAGGCAACTGTAAACGAGTTACAGAAACTTGTGAATTTTCTGCCGTGGATCTGTTCAGTTACTCTGGTTCTGTGTTGTGATGCCACTGCTCTGGCGAAACTGGGTTCTTTAAAGCACCTCAAAAGGCTTGTTATCCGCCAATGTCGCTGCCCAAGACTCGCCAGCTCGCTTTTATCTTTGAAACGGCTGACACATCTCTGCTTGTGTGAGGTCGAGCGAGCCTCAGTATCGGAGATTAGTGGTGCCATTTCACAACTTGTCAATCTGACCACACTATACTACCACGAAGATAAAAATCCCATCCCTAAAACTGTTCTTCATGGCATGTTGAGGTGTCTGCCTAACTTAAAACACCTTTCCTTAAGAATGGGACCAAAGTATGGGATCCTACCTGATGACTATTTTTGTCTCCGCAAAGAATGCCATAATCGGGGTGCGTATGAGAAGATTGTAGTTGACATTAATATCTTTTATTTTGGGTGATGTTTATATTTGGTGTTCAAAAGTGGTATGTCTAACAACAATATAATCTTGTACTTGAAGGCATTTCGGAAAGTCTTTTCAGCCTCTTTATAATTGAAGTTTGATGTTTTCTACTTCTGTTCAAGTTCTCTCTTGAATTCAATCATCATCATCACACGTCTGTATTATTTTATTGCACAGAAATGGGTGCCGAGGTCAGCCTGACCAGTCTGGAGCTGCTGAACTATGAAGACCCTTGCCTCTCCACTGCTGCCTTTTGTGGGCTATCCTCCTTGACAAAACTTGCTGTACATTATAAAGGGTGGCTTGTAGATCCAAACCTCTGCTGCCTCACAGATTGGCTTCTAGAGCTCCCTTTGCTCTCAGAGCTCAACATTTCTTGTAAGTATGAACATATAAAAAAAAAAACAGAATGCCAGTTGACCTTCTTCTTAGCCTTTTATGAAGATATGATGGACGAAACAGGTCTTTGTGATATATAAGGGCATTTAACACTAATCAGAGCATGGGCTTTGCTTTATAATGTCTAGCATGCTTGCTTTCTCAATATAGTTTGTTAAAGCAGGAAAGAAATAAAGACCTAACACATTCACCAATTATTTGATTGGCAAATCATGCTTCTCAACATTCCGTCCATCTTTTTGTATTTTCTAGTAGGGTACCCACTCAGTGTCTATGCTAAAACAATACCCAGGACGGTGCAATATTTGTCTCTCATGGGAGTGAAGGCCGAGTTGAATGCAGTCCGGATCATGGGGGAGCAGGTGCCAGATCTTCTGCACCTTCATTTGGACCTGTGTTGTCATGACAGCTGTGAAATAATAAAAGAAATACCACAGATATTCCCCAAGCTGCAGACCCTAAAAGTGAGGTGAGATTAAAACATTTTCTTCAAGCAGAGTACCTCAAGCTGTGCTGCTTTTCCATTTAAATGTAGATATATGCATTAGGGGGCATACTGCTGTGTGTGTGTGTGTGTGTGTGTGTGTGTGTGTGTGTGTGTGTGTGTGTGTATTTGACCAATGGAAGTGGATTAACTTTCCTTTAATCCACCTGTCTCTTTCAGGCACCATGATGTTCCAGCGTCATTGTTTCTTGGACTTCAGGACCTGCCCCGACTTAAGCAGTTAGTGATTTTGGATGCAACTCAAAGTCCAAGTCCTACTGTCCTAAATCTGACTCAAGTGCTGCTTGTCCAAACAAACAACAGAATCCGTGTGCTTCATTCCTCAGGACCAAAGGACCAAACCACTTGCACTTGTGGTTTTTGACAACTGTGATTGTTTACACATACGTTGAACAATGTATTTGATGGACCTTCGTATTTTCATGGGAAACTTTACGGTTCACTTTAATGTGGTGTATACACAAGATGAAATGGGAAGTTATTGCAGGGTTCGTACAAGGTGCTTGAAGTACTTGAATTTGGGTTTTTCAAATAGAAGTCCTGGAAACCCCTTGAAAATAGCAATTTTAACCAAGAGGTGCTAAAAAGGTCTTGGATTAAAGAAAATCGTAAAATACGTTGCTTAAATCATTTAATAAAGGAATTTTCTGTCAGCTGTCATGTGGCACTTGTTACTTTTGGCAGCGCTGTTCAAAATGGGCCAATCACAATCAATTGTTTTTGGAGGATTTAAAAAAAACAATTCATTAAAAATTACTCTCCAGGGTGAAAAAATATGCATTTCCCTGGTATGTTTGATTCACTCTGTCATATGCAAAGTCCGAGAGAACAAGGAAACGTTTCTATTGGTAGCGCCGAAATGGCCCATCCATCCATGGTTTCCGGAAATGATAGAGATGCTGTACAGCTCGCCATGGGAAATACTGCTGAGGAGGGATATCCTCTCAGGCGCAAGGCACAATGTGGCACCCCAGCCCAAGCTGTGGAACCTGCATATGTGGCCCCTGAATGGAGCATGCTAAATGCACCAGAACTGACGCATTCAATCATGAACATAATTTTACAGGCCAGAGCTCCATTCACGAGACTCTACACGCTAAAATGGAATGTGTTCACTTATTGGTGTCTCTCACATGGTAAAGACCCAATCAGCTGCTCCATACATGAAATTCTCATATTTATTGAAGAGTGATTAGACACAGGACTAAATGTGGTGACTAAATCTGCGTATCACGCACATGAATGATAGGCAAGAATGATTCAATCATAAAGTTCCTTAAAGGAGCTATGATTAAACCCACATGATGAGGAACAATCATTGCATTTGTTATGCCCTGTGCAGGTGCTACACGCACACGTTATACATACCTGCCAGTTCAGACTGTCTGATTAGCTCTTTGTATGCTATGGAGGACACATGAAAGGAATGTCTGTATCTAAGCAAAGACTTTCTCAGGATTGTCGATGCAATTGCCCTGGTTTATGAGTTGCAGGGTAAGACTTGCCCAATTGGTGTTAAAGCACACTCCACTAGAGGCATGGCATCCTCATGGACATGGATGAATGTGTCCTTACAAGACATGTTTTGCAGCAGGATGGTCTTCTCAAAACACAACCTACATGTAAAGTCTCTCTCTTCATAAGTCCTCTCTTTTTAGAGTGCTTGTTATTTCATTGGCCAAATATATGTACTTATGCTCCTCCCTTTAAGGATGAGCTCCAACTCTTTTTACACAACTATACTATTGTTCATATATTCATTCTGAGTGCTCACCTCCTGGCCCAACATGAGCGTCACTCACTGCAGCATACTCAAGTCGGTCACCTTCCCACAAGACTGCAGCGTCATGCTTAGTTTCTGGGAGGTTATGTTGTGTAGTGCGGCATGATGGGATTCTGTTCCCCATATGCATTAATCATGCAATGTCAAGTGTACTGATTCGTAAGGGGACATTTCGGTTATGTACGTAATCTTGGTTCCCTGAGACGAGGGGAACGAGACATTTGTGACTACTAGCCGCACTGCAAGACTCCCGGTTCTTAAGTCAGAAATTCTGAGGAAAGGGTGTTTGTGCACCTGCTTTTATAGCGGACAGCTTCGTGCCAAAACAGGTGGGGCTTAAACACCATACCAATATTAGAATATCGGTGTTCTTGTAGAGAGGTTTCAACTAGGTTGTGTAAGATGGCACTCCCCATATGCATTAATCTACACAATGCCTTGTTCTCTTCGTCTCAGGGAACCGAGGTTACGTGCGTAACAGAGACATTAAAGATGCTCATTGAGATATGTTGTACTTTTAATAAGTGATGTTTTATAAAAAATAAATTAACTGAATTAATAAAATATTTTATTTAAAATGAACAAAGAATTAGTTTGAATGACATCTCGAGCATAGTCCTTGAAAACATAAAAATTAGCTTGAAAAGTCCTTGAATTTAACTTTGAACCATCTGTACGAACCCTGTTATTAGAAACAACTGACAGTTTACATTGCTTGGGTGAGAAACATGATTGTGGTGTGATGCCAAATCCACAATGAACATTTTATTTTTACTCTTTGTATATGATTTTCTGTGCCATCATCAGTATTCACGATGCAATATATAGAAAATAAATTCTCTATAAACACAACAGCAAAATGTCATCTTCAGAGGACCACATCATCTACTCCCCAGCTTTAATATCCAAACGCCTCCACTAGGTGGTATTCTATTTGCACTATAATAAATCAATAAATGCATTAAATTCTCTAAACTCTTAATGAATCTTATTTCTAGTTAATACAGAAAAGTATAATCCTAAAAAGTAAATATAGTATGAATTTACATAAATGCAGGTTATAGCTACATAAAACTATCTAGAAAATTTACCAGATATATTTATAGAGTAAAACAATATGACAATAATTTTTTTACTGCATTGACAAACATACTGTACATAGTTTGCACATTTTCAGACATAAAAGATTATAATCAATTTTTAAAGTTCTATAATTCTAGTTAAGCAATTGCAATTTCCCATTCCAGTTTAGAGGTTTAAAGGGGGATTTTTATATTTATAAAGGATATCCATTGTTTTTTTTCTAATCAGGGGCCTGTAAAATTGAAGAGGTATTATGATTAAAAGCAATCGTGATAGAAATTAGCTGCGGTAAAGCTGATGCATTATTATATATTAAATAAAACTGAAGGATGAATGTTTGGATGTTTTAATCCTGCTCAAGGTTATATAGTTGTAAAAGCCTCTGAGAAGTTTTATGGTGTATTGAAGCTGTGAGAAATCTTCCATTAGCCGAGGATGGAGCATTCATCAAATGAGAGACGACAAGGACAACATATCATTGTACATTATATCCCACTCAGGGAGAAATAATGTGCTCATAAGTAACAATGGAGACTGGGTGAAAACACTTTGGTGTGCTATGAAATGCAGTGTGGCTGTCCAGATTTAATAAAAATGTACATCTGGAAGACTGAAATATTTCAACATCCAATTCTTTCTGCAATTTGAAAAAGAGTGTTTACGCTTGGTGTGAGTCTGCCTTTGCAGAATGTGAGTCATTTTTTATCTTTAACTGGCAAATGTGTCAAAGTTGAGCATTTCTTTGTTGGTTTAGACATCCCTTGATGTTTCATTTTAGGTCATGTAAATATATAAATAAGCATATTACAGGAATTTCCATATTTGTTTCACCTGAGCATGAGAAGTAATGCACTGGAATCCTTCAGTCATCCGTTGTGAGATGACTATAGCAAAAGACAAAATGGCAGTCTGGAGAAAATGGTAGAAGACTGCTATATTCTCTTTGAATTTCAGGCAGTTTAACTTCTTTCGGAATTCTTATTTTGCAGTGTTTCACAGGATTGTCTTAAAATGTTTCACACCACAAATACCTTCTGGAGTCGTCTTACCCCCAGGATTCTAATTTTGCAATTATGAATTAGTCTTGGTTTTCAAAAGATGTTGTTTTGCCTCTAAATTAACAAAATCCCCATGTGTTTTGTTTCTATTTCAGATAAGAGCATCTAACCAGCAGCAGGATTTCACATATAGAATTCATTCAGTCATGGAATTACATGGATCACTCAATTGAAATTGCATTTGATTAGAAGATGGGGCAAAGTGTTACTACTACAGCATCTTTTGAATTTTACTTGAATCTCTCTTGAAAGTATTTTGAACCATAATATGAGTTTCTGAACACTTTTAAAGCTCTGTTTGGCTCAGGATGGCATAATTTTGGACTTCACTGATTTGACCCTAAATAATCCAAATGTGAGGCCAGATGAAGCTTGATTTTCATAGTAGCTTGTATGAAGCAAGAAAATGCCACCCCTATTAATTTAATTTTGATAGAGATGAAAATGGCAATAGAAAAATTATACAGCAAATGATCGCATATAATCAATGTTGTTTGGTGAATGTTGTTCTTGTTAGTTTGTTCCATTGCAGTCAATGTAGAGATCTTGTATTCTTGTCCACACACAATAATTTCTCATTTCGATTATGTGAATGGCAAAGCCCCCACTCTACTGTGAGTATAAGACTTCTGCATTCTTATCAGAAAGCAATCTGCTCTTGTGAGACAGTAAAGTCAAAGCTCTCCATCATTATGAAATACTTGTCCATGGCTTCTGATCTTTGAGAGAGTGCTCAGCAGGAGATGCCTTATGAACACTGGCTTTCTGGGAGATATCTTGCCAGCTCATCCGGATGCAAACATTGTATCATGCTGCCACAATGAAACCTGTGTCTATAAAGGGAGCTCTGGATACTGGCAAATATAATGTCAATTCAGGTGGATATTCTTATTATTTTAATAAATCTGCATTTAGGAAGCTCAGTAAAAATGATTTATTTTTGCACATTTCAGACAATATATTCTCTTTGAACTCAATATTATCACATTCTATCTCTACCTCCTCCTTTTTCTCTTTATGGTCCAGATGTTTTGAGGACACTATAGGAGTTACTAATGACACGGTGAAGTACCTAAAAGATAGAACGACCAGCTTGGTTTGGTGTGTATGTGTGTGGGGGAAGCTGTTATGTCTCTTTCCAGTACAAAGGAAAATCAATATATAATATCAGTATAAAATATCACTATTATGGTGCAAGCAATGCAGTAAGGTAAAAATCGTCTTGGTTACGTATGCAACCTCCGTTCCCTGATGGAGGGAACGAGACGTCGTGTCGAAGAAGCAACACTAGGGGTCTCTCTTGAGCGCCGAAAGATGCGTCTGATCTATGAAAAAAGGCCAAAGAGAGTTGGCGAACAGTATTTGCATACCCCGCCCCCGGACATACGGGTATAAAGGCGAGGGAAATATGCTTGTTCCTTCAGGATTTTTCTGAGGAGCCGGGAGTGTTCCGGGCACCTCAGCGGCTCGGCTCAGCGACGTGGCGTGTACTGCTGACACAGAAGCGGGCAGGTATCCAACGTGCACAAGCGACCAACTGTGTTCAGGCTGCGCGTACTCTTCCCCAATACCCCCCAAATAAAGTCGTCAGAATCCTTTTGGTTACTCTAGGGGGGAACAAGGTGACGCACCCAACTAGGGAACAGGCCAAGCCTGGCTGGGCCTCTTTTCTCTCTATGTTTTCTCGGCATAGAGCAAGAGCAGCCGGGGCCCTTACCGCATCGAGGGAAGGGGGTCTTACCCGAATTCCTATTCTTTCAGGGGGAAAAGACCCTGCGGAGGCCACACCCACCCGAAAGGGGAGGTAGAGGTGGCAAAATACACCACATGGGCTCTTGCACATGTGGGAAGAGTGGTGCGGTGGTAGATCCAACCTCAAGGAGGGGGGAGTTGCTACAACACGGCGACCGGAGGGCAGTGAAGGACTGCATAAGGGAGACGCGGGTCAGCTCGTAAGGTGACCGTACCGCGGAAGTACACACAGGAGGAGTCCGCGTAGGTGGCCTAACCTGTGGAGCACCTATTCCAGTAGGGGTAGCCTTGGGTACCCATAGTGGACTGGGTCGGCAAGTTCCACCGCTGAACTGTTGCGGACCCAAAAGGGCTAGGGAGGAATCGACCAGGAGCCTAAAAGGGGTCTCCTGGGAAGAAGGCGCACTGTTCTACCTTGACAGAGGGAAAGGGCGCTGGACGCAAGCAATTCACTCGGTCAGACCGTGGACGTCCCTGAGAAAGAAGGTCTTTCCTCAGGGGAATTCACCAGGGTGGGGCTTTCGCGAGGAGTACGATGTCTGAGAACCAGGCCTGGGTGGGCCAGTAGGGAGCCACGAGAGTGACTTGCTCATCGTCCTCCCTGACCTTGCACAGCACCTGTGCAAGAAGGCTCACTGGGGGGAAAGCGTACTTGCGCAGCCCCACCGTCCAGATGTGTGCCAGTGCATCTGCCCCGAGGGGAGCCTCTGAGTGGGCGTACCAGAGTGGGCAGTGGGAGGTCTCTCTGGAGGCAAACAGGTCTACCTGGGCCTTGCCGAACCGTTCCCAAATCAGCTGAACCGAGTGGGGGTGGAGCCTCCACTCTCCGCCAGGCAAGCATTGTCATGACAGCGCGTCCGCAATGACATTGAGGTTGCTGGGGATGTGAGTAGCGTGCAGCAACTTGAGCGCTGGCTCCAGAGGAGGGGCAGCGTACGCTCCCGCATGTGGCGGGAGCGTACGCTGCCTTGGCGATTTATGTACACGACCGCAGTAGTGCTGTCCGACCTGACTAGGATATGTGCGCCCCGAATTAACGGGAGAAACTTCCGCGGGGCCAAAAGGACAGTCAACAACTCGAGGCAGTTGATGTGCCAACGCAGCTGGGCCCCTTTCCAACGGCCTGAGGCTGCATGCCCGTTGCAAACGGCGCCCCAACCCAATCTGGAGGCGTCGGTCGTGACCAGGACGTGTCGGGACACCTGCTGTAGGGGTACTCCTGGCCGTAAGAAACAGAGGTCTGTCCAGGGTTAGAATGTTTGGTGGGAGGCAGGGGGTGATTATCACCCGATACGTGCCTTGGCGCCATGCTCATCTCGGGTCTCGGGTCTGAAGCCAGTGTTGGAGTGGTCTCATATGCATCAACCCCAGCGGCGCGACCGCCGCGGAGGACGCCATATGCCCCATGAGCCTCTGGAAAAGTTTTAAGGGGACCGCTGTGCCCGGCCTGAAAGCGGCGAGGCACTTCAACACTGACTGGGCATGCTCGCTGGTGAGCCGTGCTGACATTGAGACCGAGTCTAACTCCATACCGAGAAAAGAGATGCTCTGGACTGGAGTAAGCTTGCTGTTTTCCCAGTTGACCTGAAGCCCCAAGCGGCTGAGGTGCCGGAGCACCTGGTCTCTGTGGGCGCATAGTAACTCATGCCAGCCAGTCGTCGAGGTAATTGAGTATGCGAATGCCAGCTTCTCGGAGCGGGGCAAGAGCTGCCTCTACAACTTTCATGAAGACGCGAGGTGACAGAGACAGCCCAAAGGGGAGGACTTTGTACTGATACGCCTGGCCCTCGAACGCAAACCGCAGGAGGGGCGGTGTCGAGGCAGGATAGAGACGTGGAAGTACGCGTCCTTCAGGTCTACCTCTGCGAACCAATCTAGATGCCGGACGCAGGTTAAGATGTGCTTCTGCGTGAGCATTTTGAACGGGAGATTGTGCAATGCTCGGTTGACAACTCGCAGGTCCAAGATTGGCCGTAAGCCGCCGCCTTTCTTGGGTACAATGAAGTAAGGGCTGTAGAAACCCTTATTCATCTCGGTTGGAGGGACAGGCTCTATCGCGTCTTTGGCCAGAAGAGTAGCGATTTCCGCGCGCAGAGACTGGGCATGTTCACAGTGTACTGCGGAAGAGTGGACGCTCATGAAGTGGGGCGGAGGCCTGGCAAACTGAATTGCGTAACCGAGTCAGATGGTCCAGGCCAGCCAGCGAGACGGGTTGGGAAGTGAAAGCCACGCGTCCAACCTCTGCGCTAGGGGCCTCAAAGGGACAGTTAATTTTGACGTACCCGGCGGAGCTTAGCGTTGGGTGGCGACAGGGTGACCCGCTGCTGGGGTGCTGAGAAAAGACTCAAAGCACTTACCTTGCTCCGCACACCCGGCAGGGGGTGGGTTGGCAACTGAGGAGGAGGTCCAGGGTAGGCGTCCTGTAGACTCGTCGGAACCGGCCGGCCGGGGAACAGTCGTGGGGCTGGAGACGGGTGGTCCGTGTCCAGGAAGCTGGGACTGTTGAGATCTGGAGGCAAAGTGCCGTGAGAACGGCATTTGCGGGCCAGGTGACCCAGAGACATAGGAAATAGCTCTTTTATTGAGAATGTGGGTACCGCAACCCCATCTAAGGGGGGGGCGGCAAATTAAATTGTTTAAGAACAAAAGATTCTCCTCCCGGCCCTCCACCGGGGGACGGAGCGGTCTTACCACCTCCGGAGCTAACGTCTGTGTCGCTGGGTCGTCTGTCTCAGGAGCGCCTGGGAACCTTACGGGTCCTCGAGGGGGTCCGAGAGATGGGGGCACTGCTTCCTGCGGTGAGCTCGACGCTGGGGCTGAGAGCTGGGCCCGGGTTGAGGCGGAGCAGATTTCTTGGCCGCAGGGGGACGCCCTCGGCGAGCAGATGGGGCAGTGGCCTTGGTGGCAGGTTTGCGGTGAGGCAGGATGTGAGAGATGGCCTCCGTCTGCTTTTTTCACCGTAGAGAACTGCTGGACAAATTCCTCGACAGTGTCACCAAAGAGGCATGGCTGTGAGCGGCGCCCAGAACCCAGGAACCAGTCATCCAACGGAGACGGGTGTGGGGAGGATGGAGGGTTCCAATCCAGCCCCACCCCGACGGCGGCCTGGGCAAGCATGTCGGATATCTGGGCGTCAGCCTCAGCCTGGGCGTGCTGGCCCGAAGGCGGCAGCCCAGGGAAGGAGTTAGCGTCAGATGCCACGCTCTTCGACGGAGCAGCGAGCTCATCCACCTCAAGCTCCAGAGGATAGGCAGACTGGCCTGGAGGCGAGTCGCCATTACCTCGAGGCTGGACGGAGATCAATGAGCGTGCCGGGGGGTGGGTGGTCCGAGGGGGCGTACCCGTCAGAACTGCACCCGCTGCCTTCCCCAAATCGCCTCCATCGCCAACCGAATCGTCCTCAATCCCATGGGAAGAAGGAGCGATACGGGGGGGGGGGGGGGGGCGGTTGGAGTGGCGTGCTTTCTATTGAAAGCAAGCCACGACCGCAACGTTGCCATGGTCATGTTCTCGCAGTGAGAACATGAACCATCCACAAACGCTGCCTCGGTGTGATCGGCACCCAGACACACGAGATAGTGCCTGTGGCCATCAGAAGCGGAGAGCACTCTACCGCATCCAGGTACTACACAGGGGTTGAATGGCATCTTTATAAAGACGCGTCCTGAAAAGGACGTTCAACGTGTATTGCTCTTTCAGAGAAAAAAAACTCTTTCACAGAGAAAATTGCTCTTTATAGTAAACTCAGGCAATTGAGTGATGTTCTCTCATGCATCCAGATGTGCACTCTATTGACTTTCCAGTGAAATTGCAAAGAAAAATGCAAACAGATGTGTCGCCACTCACTCACAACGAACAGATGCCATTTTTGTTAATTCAAATAAAACAGCCTATTTTAGGGTGAAATTGAATTAGAACTGAGAACTCCTTGTAGCCTACTAAGGTGAAAAGTTTACCATGAGACCAAGCAGTCTTTTTGAAAAAGTCTTTGCGCATTAATGTATTTATCCACTGACTAAAAAAATCCCAGTACGGAAAGTCTTATATTTATGGATCAAGTTGTCACATATTAATTATGTGAAATATTTATTGGAGCGCTGTCCCCACCACTTTTTAAAAAAAGTTAAATGCAGGTGCTCCTCCTGTCCTTGATATCGCAGGAGGGTCAAAGACAGCTTTGGTCAGAACCGAACCCAAAATATCTGCCCATAACCTTAAAGTAGATTTGATAATGGGATTCATTTTTAAGCTGTTCAGCATTTCAAGGATTGCTCAGCACCAAAGTGCTATTGGGGAAGAAAACATAAATTTGCTTAGACTATTTTCTTGTAAACCCAGAGCTATCAAAGTGCCTTTTGTGTGGATTTTGAAATCTCTGACACTTACTATACAATGTGCTTGTTTTACTTTCTTTTTTTTCTTTTTGATGGTATTATATTGGTTAAGAGATCTTTGGCTCCCCGTCTGTCGCTCACTTCGACGTTGTGTCGAAGAAGCAACACTAGGGGTCTCTCTTGAGCGCCGAAAGATGACTCTGATCTATGAAAAAAGGCCAAAGAGAGTTGGCGAACAGTATTTGCATACCCCGCCCCCGGACATACGGGTATAAAGGCGAGGGAAATACGCTCGTTCATTCAGTAATTTTCTTCGGAGCCGATGGTCGTGTGTATGCAGCCAGCTGCGAATATCACAACTGATCCTGCTTCTGACGCTCTGCTTTCCTGTTGGATTTACGGTGCACTCCAGGGGCTTTTTCTCTTCTCTGCCAGCGTGCAGTTTGCCCCTGGGCACTTCGACAGCTCAAAGTTAAAAGAGTTTACAAGAACTGGAGATGTTTCTTCTGCATTAAACAATTACCTGATGAAAGCTATATCAAACAAGTGGTGGGGATAGTGCAGGTACTTCCAATAGCCTACACAATAAACGCAAGTGCGTAGGGCCCCCGATCTGCCAGGGAAGACATTATAAGCAGTCAGTACAAAACAAAGCATGCAAAATCAAAATGTGACATATAGTATATGATTTGCAATAAGCAATGTAATAATCACATACCTCATGCAAGCTGTGCTGAATAGACCATGTAATGTCAATGCTTCAATAAACAATATCAATTAGAACTTTTAGTTCAACGTGTGCACATTTAGAGAAATCTAAATGTTTCACTCATACGTTCACTCATATGTTCACTCATACTTTAGATTTTTTAAGAAAAAAATATTTAAAATTTTGGTAAATTTTGCAATGGTAAAAGCATTAAACAGTTACATTTTCAGAATGCTATATGGTGCTAGAGCGTTATTTATGGTGATCATTTAGCTGTCAATCACAATTTGATTTAATTTTTTCATTGTTCATTTGTCTTCCTCTCATTGTAATTTTTTTTTTTCTGTGTTTTTGTCTTCATTCATTTACTCTACATAAAGAATGTTATTTTTGTTGTTGTTTCATTGTTTGGAAAAACTTTGACATTACTAGTCTGTAAGCATAGGCTACACATCAAAGCATGCAAAATCAAAATGGATGTGATAAAATTACTTTGCACTGTTACTGTGTTAGGCCATTTTAAATAAAGTATAAAATTGTTTTATTTTGAATCTGCCTTCAGTAATTCTCAAGTTCATCAGTAAGACCAGCAGCACCAACGAGACTTCGGTAATGTACAGCTAGTTAAAGCAGGTACAAGTGCAGACCCCAGTAATGTAGAGCCAGCAAGTGCCGTGCCAACTGACCCTTCTGAATGACCTTTTGTTCATTTTCCTTTTATTTATTGAAAATTGGCACCTTACACAACGTTGGCTTATTGTCAGTATAAAAAATAAATACTAATGTTCCTTGGAATGAACATTATTTTTTTTATCATGAAACTGCTCTGTGAAACAGGCTTAAGGGGTGGGAGGATCATTGTGGGGATTACGGACAGACTGACAGGGGTCCCCACACAAAGTATTGCTTAGGACCCCTAAAAGGCTAGGACCGGCACTGGGTGGGGACAATATTGGCAAAGGCAGAAAGTGGTAGGGACATGTAGTAAATGAAGCCTCTGCCTGCATGCCTTTTAATGCACTTTGATTAAACCTTATCTAAACCTTATCTGTCTATAAGAGTAGTGTATAGATAGAAAGATAATGATATACAAGCAACAGGGAGACAGATAAAGAGACAGAAAAAAATAATGAGCAAGAGAGTTGGATGAACGTGTGACTCTGTGCCATTAGCATCTCTATTTCATAAGTTGCTCAAAGTGTTGGTGTAAAAACAATGAATAAATAATTTGATTCTTTGAACTGGAGTTCGAACAGTGCATTCCATTAGGAGCTGAAGGAAAAAAGACAGATCTATAGATTAATTTTTCATAAATAATATACTTTTCTACAAAACAAATATATTAAATTATTTTTGGTGATGCAAATAATCATTCATTATTGATTCATAATCTGGAAAATGATCTATATGTGTTTGTGCATGGATTACATTGTTATTTAAAGAGAGAGATAAAAGGGAATGTAGCATTAATAAATCAAGGGGTGCAAGAGAGACACACAATCTTTTTTCATTGGTTTGTGGGAGATCAGCCGGGAGGGACTCAAGGGGGGCATAATCATGACTTCCACAAACTGTGAGTGAAATGACATAAATCAAAGCGAAAGAGATGCTATATAATATATAAGAGAATGCTATTGATAAACTCAATTTGTACAGTAATTATCAAAGCTAATTCATGGCAACTTGACTTGAAAAGGAATATTTGTCCCTGACTGTTCACTGTGAACAATTAGTTTATGGCTGATTGTGACACAGTGGTTAAGGCTCAGGGCTGGTTGTTGGAAGGATATTGGTCCAATCCCCACAGCAGAAAAGTCAAGAGCATCTACAATGATCTTAAATGAATTGTTCACCCAAAAATATAAATCATGCTTTATAAATATTCTGTAGACATTTCTTTCAGATCTTTCAGGTCTTTGACTTTTATATTCTTTCTTCCTTGAATCACAAAAGGAATTTTGTAGAAGTTGATAGTAGAATATCCAGTCTGCTATTTTCCATACAATGGAAGTGAATGGTGAACACAGCTATTAAGGCAAGTTTCCCCGTCTGTCACTCACTCGACGTTGTGTCGATGAGTTGACACTAGGGGTTGCTCCTGCGGAGCCCAGATATCTCTGATCTTGAGAAAAGGCCAATGAGAACTGTCGTGTGGAATTTGCATGCCACTCCCCTGGGCGCTTCAGCAGCAGAAAAAGAGCTCACGGAGTGAATAACTTCATTTCTATATATATTTATATTCCCATATACATATATATATATATATATATATATATATATATATATGTATATGGGAATATAAATATATTCCCCATTCCTTCTACCCACGGGTATGAGGTGGGGTCAGTTAGCACTGGGGTTACTTGGGGATTTCAATGGGAGCTTCTTCACCGGGAAACCCCCCACGGACCTCCCATTCCCCAGGACGCTCGTTTGCCTCAGCGAGTTCGCGATGTGACCACCGGCTCGTCTCAGGGCGAGTTCGCGGTAGCGTTCGCAGCTTGCAAAGTGGATGAGCTCTCGATTACAGCATCGGAGAGTGGGTTGGTTCAGTCTGTCGCCTTGCGCAGCTGATGGCCATGTTTGCCCAGCCGGACGTGAGCGTAGGGGTGGAGTGGAATCCTCCGCTCCCCCCTGAACCCTCGTGGCTCAGTGATCGGCCCCTGGGGCATCAGCCGCCAAGACGACCTACACTCTCGTTGAATGTCACAACTCGCCCGTTGTCTCCTCCATTGGAGTCCGCAGAGGCTCAAGTCGCTGCGAGCCACCCACATCCCAGGCCGGGTGTGGTCTCCGTGGTGTCCTCCTCTATGGAGGGACACCCCCCAGCTTGGACCATATATTTGGCCCCCAGCCGAATGATTTCATTCCTTTTACAGGGGAGAATAAAAGAGAGAAGGCTCCAGCTGGGCCAGCCAGTCCTCATACTTCTGAGCAGTTAGCCGTTCCCCTAGGTGCAGGGGACCGCTTCATGCCTGCCAGTGTGTTGGAGGTAGTTATGCGATGGCTTGCTGCGCTGGCTACGAGGCACACAGAGGTCTGCCCGTCTCGCACCGCCAGTCTGTAGCGTTTTCCATTGGGACCCCTAATGTCAACTAGGGGTCTCGGTTACTGACGTAACCTCCGTACCCCTGACCACTGAACCAACTGCTGAAAGCACCGGGTCTTTGGCTCTGCTCCTCAGTGCGATACCTGATGTGTATTTGCAGCATCACTCCTTTTATACATGTATGTCCGGGGGAGTGGCATGCAAATTCCACACAGCAATTTTCATTGGCCTTTTCTCAAGACCAGAGATGTCTGGGCTCTGCAGGAGCAACCCCTTGTGTCAACTCATAGACACAACGTCTCGTTTCCTCCATCACGGAATGGAGGTTACGTTAGTAACCGAGACGTTTTCAGTGTATAATGACTTAAAGTGATAGTTAACCCAAATGCACCCTAATGATGTTCTAAACCGTATTACGTTTTCTCTTCACTGGAACACAAAAGGAGATATTAGGTAGAAAGCTAGCCTCAGTCACCATTCACTTTCATAGCATATTTTTTTTTCCATACAATGAAAGTCAATGGTGATTCTACCTAATATCTCATTTTATGTTCCATGGAAAAAAGAAAGTCATGCAGTGTAATGGGTAAGGATGGGCAAGGAGGAGGAGGGAACCGGCTGAGCAGTCAACAAAACTTTTAATGACATAAATCATCTTAAATAAACACACACACACACACAGAGGCCACATGTCGATCTCTCGAACTGGTGCCTCCAGCTCATCTTTATCCCCCTCCCAGCTGATTAGAACAATTCAAGGTCGGGTGTGCGTCCTCAAGGCCCAGCCATGCCCTCCTCCTTGTCACACTCCTCCAATAACCGACTCAGGCTAGGGAAACCTCCGCCATTACGTACTCCCCTTCTGCAGGCAGGTCTTCCCCGCCGTTCTGGAGCCCTGGGAGAGACGAGGGGATTGTGGGGGAAGAAGAAATGAGTGAGGGGGAGAGGTAAAGCGAGAGAGAGAAGAGACAGAGAAAAACTTGCTTGCTGACCCCTGACATGCCGTCGCCTGGTCCTCAGCCACTCCTCCACCCTCTAGCGGATGACAGCCATCCACCAGCCTCCCCTGGTGGATGGCAGTGAGTCCACCGACGCGCCTGATGGGCGGCAGTAGTTTTTCCAACTCCTGGCGGCCAGTAGCTGCGACTCTGGTTCCTGGCAGATGGCCACAGCTCCTCCCCTGTTGGACGGCAGTGGCGAGGACTCCACGACAGCGCAACCATTCCCGGATTTCAGCACCAATGTGAGCCATTTACTTAATATGAGGGTGAGTAAATGTCATTTTTGGGTGAATTATTCCTTAACATTTCAGAATTTTACACATTCACAAAGCTATCAAATGGATTCAGAACATTCACAATGCAGTCCGCAAGTCATAAGGGCTGCTTTTATAATGCTTTTATGGAGCTTTTTTGCCCTTTTGGAGCCACTTTCATTGTATGGAAGAGAGCAGCTCAGTCATTCTACTAAACTTCTCCTTTTGTGTTCCACTGAAGAAAGAAAGTAATTTGTTTGGAACAACATGAGGATAAATAAATGATTACAGAATTTTAATTTCTGGGTGAACAATCCCTTTTACCTCGGAGTGCACAGGAAGGAATATGTAGTTCATGGTGCCGTCATGATCACTGCATGCTATAAAGAGTCCCTGACAGGTTACTTCTAATATTAATAAATTAATTTATCAACGGCAGGATTATTAAAAATGGCAAAAATAAAAGAGCTTTTTCTGAGGAATACTAAAAGTTTAAAAGCGACACCCTGATGGCTCCTTTTGTCATACATTTGCAGACAGAGATATAGAAGCAATTCTGGAGATGTTTGATAGAGGATTGGCATTTGGTTTTCATACACGGCAGCCACTTTATGTGGCTGAGGATATTGAGGGAGTGGTCATCACTCACGGAGGCTCTGTGCCCTGGTGCATCCTCCTGCTGCTACTAAGTCACCATAGACTGATGATAGTGTCAGCCACAGTACAATCTGCATTCATCATTTCTTATCTGCTGGGCCGCTGTGCTGATCCGGAAGATGCATCCTTTAGCCACTGCAGGGTCAAGGACAGTATGATTAAGTTGAGTGTGTGTGTTGCTTTTGACCCATACTACCGACTCCTAGTTCTTGAATTACTTAAGATCAAATTGACGTGAAGTGTTAATGCACCAAGGAGGGGAACCAAGTATCCAAGTGCAGACAGTTATAAGGATTGTCCCAGTTATTGTAATTTTCACACATTGTGGGAGTGAGTCGACATGAGCAAAAGTATGTGGACACCTTTTTAATGAACAGGTTTGGCTAGGCCGCTTAAAGGGATAGTTCAGCCAAAAATTTTAATTCGTTCATCATATACTCACCCACATGCCATACCATATGTGTATGAATTTCTTTCATCTGCAGAACACAAATTAAGATTTTTAAAAGAATATTTCCGCTCTGTCTGTCCACACAATGCAAGTGAATGTTGACCAGAAATTTGAAGGCCCAAAAGGCAGTATAAAAGTAATACATGTACATAAGACTCCAGCGGTTAAATCCATATCTTCAGAAGCAATATGATAGGTGTGGGTGAGAAACAGATCAAAAGTCCTTTATTAACTGTAAATCTACATTTTCACTTCCACATTCTGCTGTGGAAGTTACTTTCACTTTCATATTAAGCCACCTGCTGGTTGGGAGTGGTCAAAGGTGGAGATTGAAAATAAAAAAAAGGACAGAAATATTGATCTGTTTCTCACCCACACTTATATCACTTCTAAAGACATGAATTTCACCACTGGAGCCTTATGGATTATATGTATGCCTCCTTTATATCATTTTTGGATCTTCTGAGTGCTGGTCACCATTCACTTTCATTGTATGGAAAAAAAACAAAACATGCAATGGTTGTGAATGGTGACTGAGGCTAACATTCTGCCCAATACCTTCTTTGGATGGTCTGTATAATTTAATGAATATATGTTTTGATGCTCTAGGGGGGCATTGAAGCCACATGCGCCCCTAGAACTAGTGGAAGTAAGCTTTTATCGCTTTTAAGTCAATGCTCTGAGCAATAAATGCCATGTGACTAATCACTGTGGAGCAACAAGAAAATTATGTCTTGACATGCTAACAATGCTAAACCTTTCAACAAGCTGACTTTATTTTTGTTCTAATATTATAAGTAGTTCCATTATATTTTCATCTCTTTGCAACAGTTTCACTGTTTCAACATATTAATTGGAGTGTGGAATAAAGTAAAATTAACCCACAAGCCTATGTATTGGAAAGAAGTTTATCTGAGGATAGGGTCTCCAAAGTGAGGGGAGAATAAATGACGCTGTGTGTGTGTGTGTGTGTGTGTGTGTACATGTAGAGGAGCATTATCATAAATATAGCCACTAATCAAATGCAGCTGAGATGAGCAGCCGCCATGCTTCACTCTGGCCCCTTTTATGACAGCCGGTTATCAATATGAATGAACCTCTGTCATCTTTTCTTGCCTGTAATCTAAATCATCATCTCCACTGAGACATCCAAGGCTTTCGTGGTCAGAGATAAAAAAAAAAAAAGTACTTAAATATTTAGGCAACATGACATGTTGTGTTGAGTTGAGTGTGAGATAACCCACAAGAGTGTGTTACAAAAGGAAAGGATCAGGTTTGTTCTCACTCTGTGAAGAAGATGTTAGCCTGTTGAAGTGTAGAGCAAAGACTTCACAATGAAATCTCTTGTGGATGGATTCCAGGCCCCTACAGTTTTTCAGACTTTACTGAGGCACACATCACAGGATTTAAGTCTAAATGAACCAAAGAATCTATGAGGCACAGAGGGTGAAAGTTTTTCTTGTATTTTATAATACAATTATCAGTTTATGATTAGGGACTGTCAAAACCAAGCTTTGCACTGCAGAGGAACTAAGGCAAGAGTGAAGGGCTATTTTATAATTATTATTTTATTGGTTCACTCATTATATTCACAACAATCCATAATAAAAAAAAGCCTTTGAAAGATCTGTAATGCTACAGATCATAGACTCATTGTAAATGGAAAATTCATTAAAGGGTTAGTTGACAAAGTTACAATTATGTCATCATTTACTCACCATCATGTTATTTTAAACTCATCTGTCTCTCTTCTGTGGAACACAAAAATAGACATTAGGCAGTATAGTGAATAGTGTTGGGTGTAATCTGATTGAAAAGTAATAACATTTACATTTATACATTTGGCTGACACTTTTATACAAAGCTACTTTCAGTGCATTTTATCAGTTTGTGTGTTCCCCTTGGGATCAAACCTATGTTCTTGGCATTGCTAGTGCCATCCTTTACAGCTAAAAGTAGTGCAACGCATGACATTTTGAATTCTTGTAATCAAATTACAATTACTAACTTTCAATTAAGTTAATTACTTTTAAGTACATTACTTGGATTAGACATATATATAATAGATATACTGTATAACAAGCATATTACGAGAAATACAATGAACACCCTGACAAGTCATTGTGAGTGAATGACTTGCGTGCGACATTGAACAAGGAGGAAATTATTTTGAATTCGAAAATAAAAACTTTTCTGTAAAAAGTTTTTAGAAAGTAACTTAAAAGTAAATTATGTGATTCCATTTTCAATTAAGTAATCAGTAAAGTATTATATCAGTTTACAATTTTAGAGAATTAATTAGTAATGTGTAACGACTATACCCTACACTGATGGTGACTGAGGCTATCGTTTTGCCTTCCATCTCCTTTTGTGTTTAGAACAACATGAGGACGAGTAAATGATGACAGAATTTTCAGATTTGCATGAACTATCCCTTAAAAAAAAATGAATTGACAGATTCATGAACTGATCTTTTCTGTAAACAACAACAAGTCATAGACATTTTTGGGATATGCATCAAGGTCAAGCTGTATTTTCCTTTTGTGACTAATATTTGCAGCCTACTCAGGATATTATCAAAAATTGGCCCAGCTCTTCTCAATAATCCACTCAAACTATATGCTTTTCAGTTGGTTTGCATCACTGGTCTGGCAACACATTCTTATTTGTATAAGTTAATATGTTCAATGAGAGAAAGTGGGGCAAGGGAGGAGAATGGTAGAGATTGAAATGTACAGCAGGCATACAAACGGATGTGCTTTGATTGGAGCATTTTGAACTGTGAAATAATGGATTATGTGAAAATAATATTTTACCCACTCAGGCAAGAGACACACAAATCATACCCTTCCAAACACCCAAACCACCCCAAAATACAAATATAATTTGCATCTGATGTATGATAGCTATTAAATTCTACCTCATAAAATCATTTTAATTAGATAAATATAGAATAGTGTCCAACCTATTTAGCTATAATCTAATTTCACATGACAGTACTGGAAGGCAGAAGAGAAAGTTGCCTTTAGCTTTTTAAATTTATGATATGTGTTTTTTCTTTGGCTTGTCAGTGGTGACAAATGTGCCTGCTTGCAGGGGCTTTCAGACCATAAATTACAGATAATAATATGGGTATTTACAAAATAACCTAATGGAGGGTCTTTAACCATCTCTATAACAACATAAGCTTGATGGCATTATGTGCAAAATTCCTCCATGCTTAATAGAGTTTTAGAATTGTTTCCAAATAAACAGTCAGAAGTTGCAAAAAAAGTTATTTGACGTTTTAATGGACAAGAAAAACTGCTAAAATGCATTAAAGGATTGGAAACCATGAATTACTGTCAAGATCAGTAAAGAAGATTCCAATAAGAGCAAATGTAATTTTTACATTCTTATGAACTCAAGTTTGTGCATTTTGTATAAGCAGGGAAAAGATCAAATGAGGCCCAAAAATCTCTAATCTATTTTTGATGAGAATATTTTTGGTGAAACTACCAGCCACCCTGTGGTGAGACCCCTAACATTACAAAAGAAGAAGAGTCTTTGGAAGGATTAGTGGCAGTCTTTCTCCAACTTAATTTTTCAAGAATGTTTTGGGGCTTAAAGTGTGTTTGAAGCCTGGGGCTCCACCACACTTGGATGGGTTTTATTTGAATTAAGAAGGCAGATGTTCTATTAAGTGATGGTTGGTGAAACTGTAACTGCACACTCAAATATCCAAAGCTTTACTTTTGCTAAATTACTAATTTTATCTCCATGGTGTAACTTGATCTGCTTCAAACATCTTCAAACATTATAAACAATTTCAGATTGCTACCAACAAACTGTAATTAATCTGACTTTCACTTTTAGATGGCAACATGAGTATGCCAAAAATGAAAGTACACATTTTAAGGTAAGGATGGTCTGTTTGTTACCCAAAATTCATACTGAACACCTATATACCAAAGTGATGTCAGAGATGTGGCCTTTCACTGTCCTAGCAATAAATAGTAGCACATGTCCAAAAATAAATAGGCTATATATAAATACTCAAGTGATGTCGCTGATGTTAATCTTATTTCTGGTCTGATTACCCACATTGTTGGCAAAATATTTAGTGCATTGTTAGCAATGTCCTTGAATCTACAGAATTGTCTATGAATTTGAAGAGTCTTGACTTTCCAACCACTCCATACAGTGTTTAAAGGGTTAGTTTAACCAAAAATTTTAATTCTCTCATTATTTACTCACCCTAATGCAATCCCAGATGAGTATGACTTTCTTCCTTTTGCAGAACATAAACGAAGATTTTTTTTAAGAATGTTTCAGCTCAGTAGGTCCATAAAATTCATGGTAGCCAGAACTGTGAAGGTTAAAAAAGCAAATAAATGCAGCACAAAAGTAATCCATAAGACTCCAGAGGTTTAATCCATGTCTTCAGAAGACATATGATTGATGTGGAGAAAAAAAGAGATCAATATTTATGTCCCTTATAACTACAGTATAAATCTCCACTTTCACATTCTTATTTTTTTTTTGTGCGATTCACATTTTTTGTGCATATCAGCACCTACTGGTTGGGGCTGGTCAAAGGTGGAGATTTATAGTAAAAAGGACTTTATTTATACAATTATTCATAAATATTCATAAGCTATACTATTGTAATATTAGAGTAATACCTACCAAGGCTTAAGGTAAAATCAAATGATTAAAATGTAATTACATAACTCGTCACCTTTGCTTTGTCAGAAATCATTCACATTCAGTCAAATTACACAAAATAAGTTATTAACAAATGGTGAAGATCATTCTCACTGAGATGTGACTGAATGCACATGAAAACTTGAGATTTCCACTGCAATGGATAATAATGAATATACTGTGGGGGTGTGCCTAGATTTAAAAAAAGCCTTTGACACCATTGATCACAGCTTATTAATGATGAAACTGGAGAGATATGGTATAAGAGGAAAAGCCTTCTCTTGGTTAAGAAGTTACCTTGCTGATAGATATCAATTTGTACAAATAAACAATGTTAAATCAGAATTAATGAAAGTCACTTGTGGGGTTCCGCAAGGTTCGGTGCTAGGCCCAAAATTGTTTGTACTTTATATAAATGATATATGTAAAGTGTCTAATGTTTTAAAAATGGTCCTGTTTGCAGATGACACAAATTTATGTTGTTCTGGTAAAAATTTGGAACAGCTTCTGAATACAGTGGAAATCCAATTGATAGTCTTAAAAAAATGGTTTGATGATAATAGAATTTAATTGAATTTAAGTAAAACAAAGTTCATAATATTTAGTTATCGGCAATGTATTACTAAAACTAAAATTAGAATTAATAATGAGGAAATAGAAAGAGTGTATGAAAATAAATTTCTGGGTGTTATAATAGATCATAAATTAAGTTGGAAACCACATATAAATAATATAAAAACAAAATTGTCTAAATCCATTGCAATATTAAATAGAACAAATCATATTTTGAATGAAAACTCATTATATATATTGTATTGTTCGCTCATAGTTCCATTCATTACTTACTGTTGGAGGTATGGGGTCATACATATAAAGTCAACATAAATCCAATATATATGTTACAAAAGAGAGCAATAAGGATTGTAAAAAGGGTAGACTATTACGAACCAACAAACATATTATTTATTGAATTACATGTCTTTTGAATTTGTTGATCTGGTTGATTTTTACACTGCACAGATAATGTATAAAGTATATAATAATTTACTTCCAAATTGTATTCAGAGGTTGTATGAAATAAAAGAAAGTCAGTATAAACTAAGGGGAATGTGTATGTTTAAAAAAATAAGGGCAAGAACGAATATAAAAAATAGATGTATATCTGTGAAAGGGGTAAACCTATTGAATAATTGTGACAAGGAATTAAAAATGTGTAGTTCACTTTGTAAATTTAAGAAAATGTTTAAAAAAAGGATGATACATCACTATATACATCAGTATGAATCATTTTTGTATAGAATATTTAAACTATTGTATTAATGTCTGAATGTTATGTATGCACATTTGTGAAATGTCTTATGTTACTGATTTGTTTATCTTGTATGAATCAAATTCACTGAGAAAAGTGACTCTCATTAGATAAATATGTAAAAAGGGTAGGCACAATAAGCAAAGGCTTCAGCCTACACCTTTTTTGGTTGTTATGTATATTTTAATTTATTATGGAAAATTGTATTTGAGGACCGAAATTTAAAAAAAAATGTGAAAAAAAATGTGAAAAAAAAAACACAAAACAGCTTAGCTCTGCTGCATCTGTCTTCTCACGCATGATTTGCATACTGTAAGATGCTACAAGAGCATGTCACATGTACAGATAACATCTGTTCCTCCAAAAATGATAGTTATTACCTCAGTTAAAACTAAGAGTAACAATTCCAGTTTTTGAGTTCACAGTGCTGCTGGGCTTCCCAGCATGTGTTTGAACAATAACACTTAGTGAGTTCACCAATGTTTAAATACATCTGAGATGTAGAAATATGCAATGTTAATTCTGCATACATTAGATTGAGAGATTGAGATCTGAAAATAAGGAAGTTTCAAAACCTGAACTGATGCCAAAGCTTGAAAACAGGCCATTTTGGGAAATTGTATTGTAATGAGTCAATGGATGATAACTTGCTTTGAGCTGTACATCGTTTCAAGACAACTTGCCATAGTAAAAAAAACAATCATAACAGGATCACAACTGACTATAAATATTGAACAGGGTAAAAGTCAAAGGTCTCACATTACCATGAAAGCCTTTTATTGAACTGAAATTAAATAAAAAAATGTTTTCTTTATGTAAATAATTTCTCAGTAGTTTATTCCGGTTGATTGTGACTTTAATAAAATTGAGACAAAAACAACTTATTGTGTGTTGAAGGTATTGAAGTTTTGAATTTGATATTAATATTTCACATTGTGCGTCTTTGTCTGAATATTCATAAGAATGAAGTTCTCATAGACCCCCATAATAGGTGTATTTGCATATAATATAGATATTATTTTATAAAATCAAACTATAGGTTGAAATTATGCCATAATGTGTAATGCAAAAGGAATTTAGAAATGATTACATTTCTAAGACCCCAAAAAACAAAACATAATTTTTGGGAGAGGAAGGTAATTCTTCCCTTGAAATGAACATTATGAATGATAAAAATGATTTTACAATACATTTCCAAAAACCAGCTGGTTAAGGTAACGGATGGTCTCAGGTAGTTCAGAGTTTGTAAGATTTTTTTGTAAAAGCAGTTCATTTTCTTTAGAGTAATAAAATATCATTTAAACAAATCCAAGCGGATGGATCCAGATCTTCAAGGCTGATCATTTCTATCCGCGAAAAAGGTCCACCCAATCGTACATCTCAGTCCATGAGTCTTCGACATGACTGAAAAAAATGTCTTTTTTCAGCAGCACAGAAGTCTCATCATATTGAAGGATTTCATTGTGAAATTTTCACCAAGTGATAATAGCTCCCAGATGTCCTACTGATGAATCAATGGTCCTTTTTAGCCCAGTTCTTTCATCATTTTTTCCCTTTCTATATATTAGTAGGATGTATTCTTCAAAGTGTTGGCTGTCAAAATAATAGTTGATTAACCATCAACAGCATGTGGAACACAAGACATCAGTGATGTAACATTTGGCACTGCGGTCACCTGTCTCTCATGCTTGGGTCTCTGATTTTCACCTTTCATCTCACTTATAAACTGTGCCAAAAGAAAATGCCAGAGATGCACGCACAATAAGTTTGAATAGAATGATTTTACAGTAGGTTCTGAAGGCACTTGATTTCATTACAGATAACAGCTCTGTGTTCCATATAGAACAGGGTCCGAAGGTGACCGGACTTGAGAGGACAGCTATCTTTCCGCACCTAAAGAAAACAACTGCGAGCAGGTCAGCATAATCTTAAGAGGACGCAGTTTGGAATTCAGAGGGCCATTCTCTTGTTCCTATACTTTTGTTTATCTGAGCCACACTGAAATGAAAATGTAATGATTTTCAGTGAGAGAGAGAGAGGGTGTTCATCGTGCCAATTGCATTATCACAAAAAGCAGTTTGGTAACAAATCTAAAAACAACAAAAGAAAATAATGGATAAATCAGGTGGCCTGTATGGGTTTATAAGTACTTGTTAAAGTGTTTCAGCCATTGTCTCTGTGAAAACACAAAAGACACGTACATAAGAAAGCACCATCCACAAGCAAACTTTAGATCAAGACCATACCCCACAAACAGCTTTAAAAAAATAACACATCTTGGTGGAGCCCTGATCCTCACATTGATAGCATTAGAGTACAGGAAACTATAAAAGCATGACTGTACTTGACATACTTATTTTCATACATACACCTAGAGTGTAAGTAAATGGAAAGTGAAAAAAAAAAAATCCTTTTTGTTCCCATCGCTGGTACTGTACATTTTATTAAACATGGAATCTTCCTGTTGTACCAGCACAACGTGGTTCAATATGATGTATTGTGGCATAATGAGGTCTTTGATGACAGTAGCTGCTGACATTTAACAAAGAAAAAACATGTAGCGATGGAAATACATGTTGTGTCTTTGTGCTTTGAAAGATTCCCCTATTAAGTCTCTGAAGCCGTACTGTGATAAGAATCCAGGAACACCTGTTCTCTTCTTTCTAACACTGACAACTGTAATGGAATTTTCCTCCAGATCTTAAGTGTAAAACTGATGTCAATGCGTTAATGAGGAACAGATTTCCTCCACGGCTTCCTCTTCATTCACACTGATCTAAAACCTACGTTCCTTTTGTGTAGACGGGATGAATCTTTGGTTGTTGTGTTCAGGCAGTCCAAGTTAGCCAAAATCTCCATGAATGCTAAAAGCTGAGTTCCAACTCTATTTGATGCGGTCACCTTCGGAGGCCAAGCAAGACCAAAAGTAGAGTGAGAAAAAGCTGCCATATATGCACTGCAGTAGGAGTGGCAAGGGATCTTATATCTATGTAAATAAAGACAAAATACATCTTATGTTAAGTAAAATACTCATTTGGAAATCAATTAAGGTACTTAAAAATCGCTATTTAACTAATCAACAATCTTTCTGTAATCAGATGGGTCATTGACAAATAAGGCTGTATGAGGTGATAAAAATGAGAAATCTAGTCTAAAAGTCCCCACTGAGTTTTACCCAGGTAAAACAAAATATATTTTTGTATCATGAATTTTTGAGTCACAAATATCAGGACATTTTTAGGTTACTACTTTTGACCTAAAACAAATTTCCTTTTCAGAAAAATGTAGAAATACTTGTATGTTTTTTGACAATAGACTTTTAAAGTTTTTAATATATATATATATATATATATATATATATATATATATATATATATATATATATATATATATATAAAAAGAGTTTTTGTAAAGAAATAATAAAAGATTATTCCAAATTGTTTTTCACGAATTTCAGCTTTTAAGAAGACTTAAAAGAAAAGAGAAAAAAAAGAAAACTAAATTACTTTGAATAAGAAATTGTATTGCATTGTAATATGTTCATCATAGTTGAGATTTATTCAAGTAATTGCATCATGTCATTGGCCCAAATAATGTTGAGAGTGTAATGAGTGTCGCCTATGGTGCCTTTTTTCAATATTCTATGGTTTTAATTTTTTCTTTAACTTTAACTTAACGCTTAATGAAAATAGTTATGCAAAGAGTTGTTAAAGGAATGTTCTGGGTTCAATACAAGTTTGCTCAGTCGACAACATTTCTGGCATAATATTGACTACCACCAAAATTTATTGATGATTGGTATATATATATATATATATATATTGTATATATATTGGTGATTTCTGCTTTTTTTAAGAAAAGGAGGGATGAGTCAAAATTAATTTTTGTGGCAATCAACATTATCCCACAAATGCTGTTTTAGCTTAACTTGTATTGAACATGGAACATTCCTTTAAAGCAACCCTGCAAGCTGTTAAATTGTCTTGCTACGGACACTGGAATCATAGATAATACAATCCAAGTTATGTGTTATTAGAAAGACTGTACATGTATTCCAATTAAACTGGTTATCAGCAAAAGTTACATTTACATAATTGTTTTAATGAATTGTAATATATTAATTGAACCCATTTCAGTTTCAATATAATAACATGACATTAATAACAATTAGGCTTATTGAATTTCAAGGCAATTAAAAAATGTCTTATGTAGCCTGCTTACTACTACTGGGTGGCGGGTCTCGACACTCTCCTTCCTCTATGGTGACATCATCTATGGCGATATCCCCTTCAATTCCAGCACCTCGTACGCCCTCCAATACAATCTGCATACATGGACAGGAGACAAAACCAATTAGATATTTTCTGCTTGTAACAGCTTTTTCTACAGTCCTCAAGTCATTTTGAATGGAAATGTATAATGTATATAGCGGGAAATTAATTCTTCAGCTTTTCACTAGAAGCCACAAAGTTTATACAGGCTTACAAAAGTTTGAAAAGAGAAAAGATTGGTAGGCTCTACAGGGTATATTATCTATATTGATTTTCCTCGAAATGGAAAAATGTATGATAGTAAGAAAGCTATACAGTACAGTAAATCCTCATTGAACTAGCAAAAGTCAACTCAATTTGGTAAAAGCTAAAGGGTGAAATGAGCTTCAATTAACAAAGTTTTTCCTTTGGAAGTGAACTTCAATGGTTGAAGAAATCCGGGTAGGCTTCTCTCACCTGGAAAGAGGACGTGGGATGGATGTTAACTCTGGCTTGCCTCCAGCGGTCTCCTTGATTCCCACTCAAGGTCCACACAGACGCATCCTGACCTGACTGGCTCTTTAGTCTCAAATATACGTTTAATGTTCCTTAAAAAAAAGGCACACGGACACTGTGTCAACTGAAAGCATAAGTTGTATTATGGGCAAATAACTGCATAATGTCCTTTTAGCCTTTTCTCTGTGTTACGTTGCAAATGCAAGGTTCAGCTCATCTCTATCCAGAACAATAGAAACAATCTGTCATAAAAGTGTTAAGAACACACTCACTATCCTATATACGATATATATATATATATATTTAGTATATACTATAGTGTTACACTCTCATTTAAGCTGATGAAAGGAGATGGACGAAAAATGTATTACTCTCTTTGATGTCCAAAACCTATGTCACTAAGACTATATTTATGAAAACTTCAGCATCTACAAAATCATCTAGCTTTTAATCATATTTAACTCATTGTATTGCTATATTTGAATATTGAACATATATCTCATTTTGTCTTCTATCTTGGATTTATTTTTATACCTGCCTTAGAATTTTGCAAAAACAATTTATCTTAGGAAGAAGCATAATAAAGTTACCTAGACTTTATAAAATGGGAAAGTCTACCATCAAAAACATGCCTGTGATGCCTCTGAAAGCAGCTCTGTAGATTTTGGGATAAGAGCAAGTGCACAGAGATGTTATGCTATTACTGCAAGGATAAAGTGTTCTGGAAAAAACACCTTAAACCTGAGTGGAACATTAGAAAACACAAAAGAATCTTGTTGCTTTCCCCTTTTGTTTTTGCACACTCTTTAAAGCCACTTGTGCTTTTATATCTAAAGAGTGATCAACCATGTTTTCTCTGTTCATTGCTGTGCAGCCAGACAGAAGATCTAGTTGGGGACATGGGTTTTTAACCCCAGACGCCCTATGAGAGCATGTGTAAAAAGCCAGGAAGAGCATATACCCTGGCGTGTTGGAATTAGCCCACACTTTCTATTCTGAAAGCACACAGCTTTGTGAAGCAGAAAATTGCAGTTACAAGCTTGTCTGTGGGGCTGTTGAGGTCATCATCACTGTCTCAGAAGTGCAACTACGTGTCCAGCACAAGTACAGTGACAGAAAGTGGGCATGAAGATGGACCATAGATATATATCTATAGCGCAGATTGAGTTATAGGTCACTTCGTTTACAGCACTTACAGATCCCTAGAAGTTTTTCCATCCCAGAGAGAGCCAGCCTGCAGACTGCATTTATGTGACTTGCGTGTTAACGGATACAAACAATGAATTTGTCTGTATGGTGGCAATAACACCAGCAATTTGCACAACGTTCATTACAAAAAAAAAACAATGAAACAAACACACAAACCCGAAAAAAAAATATAGACATTATTCCATGACATGAACTAAGAGGTGGTTATCAAGAAAATAAAAACAAATGCTTTTTATTTCTGTCTATTTAGAGGTAATAGGAACATGGAACACGCAGTCCATTGAGGAAACAGGGTGACTGTTGGGGTAACACAGACTGATATATACAATAGTTCTCAAAAGTGCAAATACCTTTCATAATTATTCTTATCACCCAGCTATTTTATATCATAATTTATTTGTTGACATGAAATACAATCCTTACTGTCAGCTTTTTGCTAGTTCTAGTTTTGCACTGAGTTCCTGCTGGACATGTGCAAAATTACATATTTTAAAAACTGACTAGCTGGTACAGGTAAGTTACATGAATAACTAGTCAATTAATCAGTCTTAATGAAGCTCTGTATAATTAGGCTGGATTCAGATTCACCTGATCTCAATCTGAGGCATTTTTTTAGGGGGCGTTTACATAAGGAAACAGTGGAAAGGAATGGGACAAAATCCAGGATTCATGATGCCTTGGACTTCAGCAGGACTATTTTTTACTTGACATGTTTTCTTGAAACAGCTGAATATTTTTGTCGGCGAAAAGATGCAACTTTCCCGAGAGGGTTATTATAGCAGCGCCACAAAAAATTAAATAATAAATAAAACGCGCGTGTGTTTTTGTGTGTGTGTGTATATATATATATATATACAGTATCTACAGGGTTGGGAGGGTTACTTTTTAAATTTATTTGTATTTGTAAATGTACTTTTTAGATTACAGAATACATGCTGTAAAATGTAATGTGTAATGTACTCCATTAGATTACTCAAGGTCAGTAATTATTATAAATACTTTGGATTACTTCTTCAGCACTGAGAGATTTTTTCACTTGTTTTGACTATAAAAACTCTGCCAGTACAGTAAGACAAAATGCTGAATACATGTTAAAAATACATTCTCTGAAAAAACCTGAATATCTTAAGCAGTGTTGTTTCTAAAACAAGATCAATCAAATATATCTTGTTTTAAGGATTTTTAGGACATTTTCACTTAGGGGTGTACTCACCTTTGTTGCCAGTGGTTTAAACATTAATGGCTGTGTGTTGAGTTATTTTGAAGGGCCAGCAAATTTACACTGTTATACAAGCAGTACACTCACTACTTTACATTTAAGCAAAGTGTCATTTCTTCAGTGTTGTCACATGAAAAGAGATATTCAAATATTTGCAAAATGTGAGGGGTGTATTCACTTTTGTGAGATGCTGTGTATATATATATATATATATATATATATATATATATATATATATATATATATATATATACTGTATATATATGCAGTAGATAGATAGTTAGATAGATAGATGATAGACAGACAGACAGACGCAAAAGACAAATGTAAAAGTTCCCTGATATATGCACGTTTTTCATGACCGTGGGAACACTGTACTTGATACCCAGAAAGACAGAACACTCAGCCCCATATTATTTTCTCCACAACCCTGTGACAGCGTAACTTACTGACCAGCAGAATTATAATGTCAAACAAGCTGTACTTAGCACTGAGGTTCAGCTGACTGCACATCAAAACTAATTAAAATCCACAAACAATTAAAAAAAAGTAATTTACATACATTTCTCCACAGTTGTTCACATCAGGAGTCCTCGGGATGACTGTTTCATCAAAATACATGCTGTATAACAGAAGACCTGCTGACACCCAATCCCTGATATCTGCTTTCATTCTCTAACTATGTTGTGTTTGCATAGAACAGTAACCCACCAATATGCTTTCCATACATGTGGTAGTAGAAACTGACGCAGTAAGTTGGGTTGCTGACCACATTTCCATAGGGATTTTTCGGGGCAACATTGAAGGATGGGGTCAATAGTCTTGCCTTGTCACCCTCTAGACGTGGCCGTGAGGTCTCAATGTACATGTAGAAACCTGTACAAAATGCACAATTAAAAACAATGAACTCAACACATCAAAGTAGCCTAACAACAGCAGCTACATACAGTTAGAGTACAGTATCTTACATTTGCAATAACATTTTCCCCAGTAGCCTCAAAATTATAAATGCTAGAATTACATAGTTATAGCTAGTGGCTTTTACCTTGAAACATAGACTGAAAACAAAGCTAACCTAAAAATGTGCTTCACGAGGTTAATCTAAATGACAGTTGTTCTGAATTGCTTTGGCTCGATTCTCGAATGAGAATAATTTTTTTCAAAATAGTAAGTTCAAATCTCTGATTAATTAGATTCTTGTTCACACCAGATTTGAATTTCTTATTCATTTAAGCAAATCGCCCATATTTTGGCACATGTATGCAAAAGAGTAAGTGCAATTTGCCTAATAACTAAATGCACATGGCTGATGAGTTGATTCTCAGTGAAATTGTCATACTCTTCACAACTTCTAAACATTATTTCATTGTGTGAGCCATCACATGCAAAACAATCCATTCAATGATCAAAATCTGTCAGACGTACATGTACAGTATAAATAATCTATGACATGGAATGTTTTTTTTTTTTTTTTTGCATGGATGTCATTTTGTGACAATTTTCAGTTTACTATATATGACTTAACATTTAATAAAAAAAAAAAAATGGACATGCAAATGTGATTTTCTGTTTACATACAAAAGTGCATATCCTTTTTTGTGTACAGCAGTATTGTACAGTAATGACTTTTCCCAGTAAAACTTTACCTACTGTTGAAATCGGAATCTAAAAAGCTCAGTGTAATACACAATAGCATTCAGCTAGACAAAACTGGCATTCTTGCATAGGACAGTAAGCAGTCAGTGTCAACAAAATAGTTGAATAAAATGGGTAACATTTCCAGAGTTGACTGCCATGGTGAAAAAACATCTAAACATTTTGACCAGTATGGCTAATTGGCCAATTTACTCACACAATAACTAGGTTTTAAAGCACAAATTAAATGTTTTGTGTGAGTTACTGCATTTAGCAGACATGCAATAGAGTCGTGATGTCCCATAAATCAGTTGTGACAATTGCACTTACAGTTTAGAGAAATGTTTAAAAAAAATGAGCCAAAGCAAAACTTTTCACTTTTAAAAGTCAAAAGTATAATTAATCATCACTGACTCAACATGAATACATTAGGTTGCACCAACAAAGCAAATTTGAAGGGTTAGATCAGATAGAAATAGATCGTTAAGGTAAAAATAGCAGGTTATCACTTCGTACAGTGTATAAAACGCACATAAAAACAAAAGTTAATTTATGCAGAGGGGTTATTTTATGTATTTCAATATATACAGTACCCTTGTTTATATTATAGATATCACAGGATAAATATCAGATCATTTTATTGGGGCAAGTTGTCACCCGTGTTTTAAATATATACAATTTCTTAATTATAGGATTATATCTGTTGGCCAAAACAGATGTTTGTTATTTCTGTACGGTTATATTTTTGTAGTTTCATAAATCTATATTAGGCTGTTTAATGGAGGTTCTATTGTGAAAACTTACCCATTTAGTGTGACAACAAGCACCAAACAGTCAACATGTGTTCAATGAACCGTATCTTTTTTCCTGGCGATTATTGTTGGAATTGTTCAAAAGCATTTGTTTGTAGCCAAGAAACTGACTTCCAAAAACAAACCAATATTCACTGGGGAACAAATTGTGACTAGCCCGGCCTCCTCTATATATCTATAATGTCAAATCTAGAGAATAAATTAGGTAAATCACAATAATAATATCTGTTAAGTACATGCAACACAAAGTAAAATTTGATAAAGAGAAAACACTTGATAAATGTTCACACTACGAGTGCAAGCTTCAATTCACCTCCATTAAACTTAGCACTGACTAAGAATAATCAATAGGACCTCAGTGACTCCACAGCATAGGACAAATAATTTTTCAATTCACATTTTCATAGCCTTTTAAAAGAAACATTTCTTTAATTTCACATTGGACGGGAGTGACTTAAAGAGCTATCGACTCTGAGGGATGTTTCACACAAGCCAAGACCTTAACATCAATCAATTCAAATACGTATTTGTTCAAATACACCAAATTTATATAAAAACCGATTATAAAAAGTAGTATAAGCCACCAAAAGTAATAATCAAATCAAAATCAAATCACTTTATTGTCACACTACTGTGTACACAAGTGCAACAGCAGGTGAAATTCTTGTGTGCAGTTCCGAGCAACATAGCAGTAATGACAGTGACGAGACATAAACCACTTTACAATAAACAACATATTACACAAAACAATTTACATAACAAACTTACACAACAATTTACATAACAAATGTACACATACCTACACAACAATTTACATAACAAATGTACACAATACACACAATGTAGAATACACACACTAGATACGGGTATAAATATATATATATACACTAACTGAATTGGGAGAATATATTGACAGAATGAGGATTTATAAAGTGCAGTGCTGATTGTTGATCGTGAGAGATCATGTGTTCAAAAGTCTTATTGCTTGTGGGAAGAAGCTGTCATGTAGTCGGGTGGTGCGGGTCCTGATGCTGCGATACCGCCTGCCTGATGGAAGCAGTGAGAGCAGCCCATGACTCGGGTGGCTGGAGTCTTTGATAATCCTCCGAGCTTTCTTCACACACCGTCTGTTATATATGTCCTGGAGGGAGGGAAGCTCACCTCCGATGATGTTTTTGGCCGTTCGCACCACCCTTTGCAGGTCTTTGCGGTTGTGGGCGGTGCTATTGCCGTACCAGGCGGTGATGCAGCCAGTCAGGATGCTCTCTACGGTGCTGGTGTAGAACCGTGTGAGGATGTGATGGTTCATTCCAAACTTCCTCAGCCGTCTCAGGAAGAAGAGGCGCTGGTGAGCCTTCTTCACAACGGCCTCAGTGTGGACGGACCATGTGAGTTCCTCAGTAATGTGGACACCGAGGAACTTCAAGCTGCTGACTCTCTCCACCGGTGCTCCATTAATGGTGATGGGGCTGTGTTCTCTGTCTTTCTTCCTGAAGTCCACCACAAGCTCCTTGGTTTTACTGACGTTGAGGGAGAGGTTGTGCTCCTGACACCAGCGTGTCAGAGTGTGCACCTCCTCTCTGTAGGCTGTTTCATCATTGTCAGTGATCAGACCTACTACCGTCGTATCGTCAGCAAACTTAATGATGGCATTGGAGCTATGTGTCGCCACACAGTCATGTGTGTAAAGGGAATACAGGAGTGGGCTGAGAACACAGCCCTGCGGGGCTCCAGTGTTGAGGGTCAGTGGTGAGGAACCTATTCAGAAACCTAACCTATTCAGGAACCTAACCTATTCAGACCTATACTTAACATAGCACTCACATTTTTCAAAATCATCTACTGTAGTGGCAAAGAACCGCAAGAGATGATTGCAGGGGCGTAGATTTGGCTTGAACATTGGGGGGTTACAGCATGAAACATTTATATGTTTCCATTGACAATATGTATTCCCCCCATCACCCCCCGGAATCTACTCCCCTGGCTGATTGCATTAGAGATGTGTTGACCCATGGACATTATCCAGTTCCACACCGGATCTGTCATGATCCGGTGTCAAGTTTAATGACTGACAAAATTTCTCTGAGAGTGCTGCTAATGGAACCCATGGACCTTCTTCCCCTAAACAGCCTCCAATCGAAAGACAGCCTGCTGCACTCCTTTAGCAACATGAGATATTGAAAGTGCCTTTGGACACTAATGTTATTAGACCCTCTCTTCACTTTTGCTGAGGAGATGAGTAGTCTACTCAACATCTGCTGTACAACTGATGAATGACAATTAATTTAATTATTTGTGAAAATTAGACACTTGTGATCTGTTCTTCTAAGTCATTAGTCTGAGTAAATCTATCTATATCTTCATATCTATAGTTACTGATATTTTTTAGACTTTTTTATGTGAACATCTGTTTGTGCAAATGATTAGCAAGAATCACTAATTACTTTAAGATTGAGTGGCAGATGTGCAGTGTGTTTGTAAGTGTACCTTGTTTAGAGCCAGTACGGTCACTGCTGGGCCCAGTGTTGGGTGTATATTTAGTGTTCCTGCTGGCAGCGCTATGTCTTGTCCAATCAAACTCTTCGGTTTTATCTTGAGTTAACATACAGATGGTTTCCTCATCAAAGCCACAGTGGAACTTACCTATGGAGGATACAGCAAATAAATAAGTTTGATTAATTTAAAGATTACACAATTAATTTTAATGGAATTTTATTATGAAATTGAAATGCGCAAATCTTAAAAATAGGTTAAAATATTTTTCTGAGTGAGTTTGTATGAGATGGATGTGATTTAAGGGATAGTTCACCAAAATAGTTCATCATTTACTCACACTCATGAAATCCCAGATGTGTATGACTTTCTTTCTTCTGCAGAACACAATCAAAGATTTTAGAAGAATATTTCAGCTCTGCTGTTCTATTCAATGCAAGTAAATCTCCAAAAGCACAAAAAGGCAGCATAAAAGTAATCCACAAGACTCCAGTGGTTAAATCCATGTCTTCAGAAGTGATATGATAAGTGTGGGTGAAACAGATCAATGTTCAGGTCCTTTTTTCCTATAAATTCTCTTCCCTGCTCAGTAGGTGCCCGTATGCACGAAGAATGCGAATAGCCAAAAAGAAAAATGCGAAAGTGGAAGTTGAGATTGATAGTAAAAAAGACTTACATAATGATCTGTTTCTCACCCACACTTATTATATCGCTTCAGAAGACATGGATTTAACCACTGGAGTCTTGTGGATTACTTTTATGCTGCCTTTATATGCTTTTTGGAGCTTCAGAATTTTGATCACCATTCACTTGCATTGTATAGAGTTTCAGAGCTGAAATTTTCTTCTAAAAATCTTTTCTTGTATTCAGCAGAAGAAAGTCATAAACATCTGGGATGGCATGAGGGTGAGTAAATGATGAGATAATTTGTAATTTTTCATTATTGGGTGAACTATCCCTTTAAATGCAGAGAGCATCTACAAAGCTAAAGTAGATCATTTTATAATAACATGAGGCTACGAAAATGACTTTTGGGTGAACTATCCCTTTGAGGTAAAAACAAAAGATTTTTACAGTGTGCTTCTTTTAAATGCTCTTATTTTTTAAAAAAATAAGAATTTACTAATTCAAAACATACTCACTCCAATGAGGATTCACTGGTGCTGTGAAACAGAAGAGAAAATAAGTTAGAATATGTGAAATTCCTACTGTGAGAGAGTATACAGTTAATAGTTTAGTAATAAACCACGATAAACAACAGCAGGGGACATGGAAAGGGGAGAGTGCTGTTTGCCCTTGGAGAGCAGTGTTTAGAAAGTGCTTTGGCATCATTACCATGTATCACACAGTTAGAGAGGGAAAATTAAATAATGTCTCAGTGCAGGAGAGGGTGTTTGTGTGGGGAGAGGTCGCCATGGGGCTGTGCAATGCTCCGGTGAACCATAAAGACCTGTATCTCTCTTCATTCAAATCAAAAGCAGCCTATCAGAGCAGGCAGTCTCATTGAGGGCTAAAGGTGCATTGTGGAAGAAATGGTTTCAAAAGGCATGTGTGGAAAAGATAGGGAGACTGAAACGGATCCCAATTTCACCAACTTAGCTCAGTGCTTTAATATAATACGTAAAAAAAACCTTGGTGCAATCCTGTTTAAGTCAGAAAACGTATCTGGATCCTCCAAGAGCAGTGATTTCGCTAAGCTGTGAATTCCTGGGTAGGAAAAATCAATGGACATCCTCTCAAGGATCAGAAAATGTTTGAAGATATAATTTTATGGAAATTATTTTTTCAGAGCTCCAACTTGGGCAGAAGGATTTAGAGAAATATGCTAAATGGATAGTTTACATAAAGATTCTGTCATAATTTACATAAAACCTTTCCAAACCCCAATACAAAATGAGATGTTGGACAGAATGTTAGCAACTGACAGCTTCAGTCACCATTCACTTTCATTGTATGGAAAAAAGATGCAATGAAAGTGAAAGAGGCTAACATCTTTTGTGTTTCACTGAAGAAAGAAAGTAATCCAGGGTGTGTTTGTTACAATGTTTGTTCCTGGAGTTAAAGGAGTACAGTGAGACAGTTGTTTTCTGGGAGTGAGAAGTGTCATCAGTTCTGGATTTTTATCTGGCTCTTATAATGAGAAAGATTAGCCCAACAGCATTCAAATGCAGCAGATGTTCATAAGGGGTTGACAATGTAAATGTCTGCTTTGCGAACTGCAGGGGGAACAGCTCCACACAAAATTGATGATACATTTTTTTTTTTTAAGTATAAAATTGCCAGAAGGTTGAAAGCAGAAGAATGAATTATCTAATGTCTGTTTACATAAACATATTTTTTACAAATGAGTGAATGAATGAATGCATGAAGAAATGAATGAATGAATGATGGAAGTGCCATGGGAACTGCAGCCTCAAGGAGAAAAATGATTTTGTCAAGGAACACAAAAGCTCTTTTCCAAAACAGCTGCCTTACTGTCTTTGGCCTACATTAGCAGCTGCCTAAACATCCTGCAGTGTCTTCAAAACAAAATTTCTGGCAAAATTTAAAAGAAATGGCAAAAAAAATGCAACAGGACGATGTAATGCTTTTTTAATGCTTTTAATTAAAACATATTGCTGACAAAAATATGACAGGGAAGAAACAAAAAAGGCTTTCTCAAGGTCTTATTTAAGTTCTAAAAATGTTTTTTATCATTCTCCATATTTTTAAACATTACTATAATGATATTTATGTTGATTACAATTATATTAAGTCAAATTATGTGTGAGTAAAATAGACTAAAAATAATATAAATAATAAAAATAATAAATTTAAAGGACATTTTTGTCAAATGTCAGGCTTAGGCTTAGGTTAGGGTCATTTTTAAAACTGCCATGGCTCCTCATATGTGATGGATTTAGAATGCAGCAACTCACATCACACAAATAGCAGAGATTCTTTTACACTGAGATATCAACCTCTACGGCTTTACTGTAGGAGAGAGCATAACGGTCAGCTTGGATCACATGAGTCTTCTAAGCCAATCATGTAATTGCTCTGACATCAATGAACTGCGTTCAGAGTGTTTACGACAGTGAGTCACCGTTTACGGTTATCATGAAAAACGAATGGGTTGAGCTGTAAACTGACACAAACTGTTGCAAAATTGTCAGTAATTTCTCTTTAAATTTTATCGTAGTGATCTCCATGCACAGTTCACTCCAAAAGGATTGTCTACTGTAAAACATGTTGAAGATTAGCGGATAGGTGGTCAGTTCATTAAGTGATGAGCTGTTGCCACATAAAAGCAGTTTATTCTGCACACTAAAGCATCTCCTGCAGAGACATCCATTTAAAAAGAACAGCCTCTGTTTTTCTTGCACGTGTACCACTGCATTATGCTTAGTTTTGCTAACTTTATAGGCTCCCCCTTGATAGAGGGTTTATGACAAATAGTGCTTGGGATGCGAGACTCACAATTCATTTCAATAGAGTTTGACATTAATATGTTGCTAAGCTAACAATGCAATACAAAAAAAAGCATAAAAGGTACATAGCACACATCTATTGGATTAAATAGTCAATCTTTTTTTTTTCTCCCCTTTTTCTCCACAATTTGGAATTCCCAATGCGCTCTTAAGTCCTCCTGGTGGCATAGTGATTCGCCTCAATCCGGGTGGCGGAGGACGAATCTCAGTTGCCTCCACATCTGAGACCGTCAATCCGCGCATCTTATCATGTGGCTTGTTGAGCCACATGATAAGATGCTATTCTCCACGGCATCTACGCAGAACTCACCATGCGCCCTACTGAGAGCAAACCATATTATAGAGACCACGAGGAGGTTACCCCATGTGACTCTATCCTCCCTAGCAACTGGGCCAATTTGGTTGCTTAGGATACCTGGCTGGAGTCAATCAACATGCCTTGGATTCAAACTTGTGACTCCAGGGGTGGTAGTCAGTGTCTTTACTCGCTGAGCTAGCCAGACCCCCTAAAATAGTCAATCTTTGAATAAACAACTATTTTTTCCCCAGATATTTTTCAGAAGAGATTGAAACCATAATTTCTCTTGCCTCATTCACCATATTGGATTTTTTATTTTATTTTTGACACTTTTTTTCACACATGTTGCATAGGAATTGATTTCTCCAAAAAGGTACAAGTGATGCTTCCTTAGAATTTGTCAAAGATGAGGTATCGTATGAAGCAGCATAATTAAAGAAGAGTTGCAAGATCTGGGTTTGTGGTAATCAACACAATGTCAAACAGGCTGTCGATTATTAACTTTTGTTGAACCTGGAACATTCCTTTAAGATCAGAAGATTAGCCTTCGAACTGGAAGTATGCTTATGATGACATAAATTTCCATAGGCAGCTCATTAGGTTTTTTCAAAGAGTAAAATGTTTTTGTTCACAAAAAGAAAAAAAAAGAAGAAAAAAGCCACTATTAACATTTCTGTCACATGTTTTCACACTGATCACATTTCCTATCAGCTGTTCACGGCTTACTGCTTTTCCTTTCACAAATCTGCAATCTAGAAGCTAATTATGCAATGGAGGTTACATTTCCCTTCCTGTAAACCACACAGCTGTTTCTAAATGGGGTAAGGAGGAGAGGCCTGCCTTGGTAAACCAAACAGATGTTACATATTTGGAAACACGTGCCACATTAACACACACTTTAAATTGATGGGCTCCATCTTTTTCTCCATGTGCTCTCCCCCTGTCTTTTTTCTATCTACATAAAAGAACAATTAGAGTTACTGGAGCAGGAGGCCAAAGCAAAACGTCAACATCATTGAACACACAAGCAATTAGACTCAGTATAACTCCCACTCAGAAAGAGTTCACTGTCATCCAACTCAGAGGCAAGTTTTAAGCTTAAATTCGACAATATTCAGGCCTTTGATTAGAACAAGCAAAATAACAGAATAAAGTTGTGCTGAGTGGAGCAATAAATTGCAGTATGCAGTATTCATGCTAAATACATAGCGTGTAATCTTATAACCGAGTCTGGGTTTTGAGATACCAATAATAAATACCAAGAATAAAACCCCAAGGCACTTATTATTTTAACAGAGAGTTCTAGCAAGTTCTAGCAATACATCCCACACATAATCAAAAGCCTTTAAATTAATGAGTAGAATCAACTATAGGATTGTAAGATGTACTTTCATATTGATCCATTGGAGTTCCAACACCTTTTGATCAATGAATTCGAGAATATAGCTACAGGCAGAGCTCCAAATAGAGGCGAAGCTCCAAATCACCAGCAATGATACAGCGAGCCCCAATCCTAACCCTTCCCTTGACCCCAACCGCATGTGGATGTGACACTCCCTTTGGGAGTTGGCACAAACCCCTTCTGGAGTAACCCCTCTTTCCACCCCCATTTGGAGATCTCGGGCCATACCTACTTGTATATTTCAAGGTTTCCATGGCTGTGGGAACCTTGATCCACGTTTAGGCAACATTTTTGCATTTAAATGACCAGTAGTCAATCATTGTTATCAATATTATGAGTAGTAAAAAACCAAGTAATGACAGTGTAATAACTTAGTCAAGTGTGGTGAGGTGTACTAACTGTCTGACAATACAATTATAATAGCTTGTTAGCATTGTGCTCTCAGCCTGTTTGCCCTCTCTGAAAGGCTCATAAATAGCTGCCAGTTGGTGGCTTTCCAAAGCAATCTACAAGCAGAAGCAAGTTTATGTGTTGAATAACTGCTTTATAGAATGATACCAAATGACACGGTCCATCAATTCTTCTTAGTGTCTTGTTAATTTGTCTGGCACTGTCCACACATGAATTTGAAATACAGCCATTTCAAGTCTTAACAAACACTGCTCAACCTTTGACATGTCTTTCCAATACGAATTCACAGAGCATGGACATGGCTGGACAAACAGAGACATTATGCTTGCTTGTGAATAGATCAGAATGATCTTCATTCACTGAAAAAAGTAAAATAATCAAACCCATAGGGGAGACCAGGGGCAGTTGTCACACCTTTCATTACATTTAATATTTCTAAGAGTACATTTATTTTTTAAGTCAATTTCTGTATAGACACACACCTTAAAATCTTAAGTTCTTGCCCAGGAAAATAAGATTTAGCTCACTGAACAGACACTGACTTTTGTTTTATTTTTATATATAGTGGGGCACGTTGTCACACTATATGGTTTAACTTGGCACAATAGAACCTGGCATTAAACTGCCTATTATATACTTTTTACAAAGTGCAAACCGCTAACCAAATACAGCTGCAAGCAGCGACGATGGGCCCAAGCTCCATAGGTCAAATTCCACCTGGTGGCGTTCAGAAAACAATGCATGATGGACAAATGCATTTGGTTGAGTAACAAGTAAAAAACATATATTAATCACATAATGGTTAACAACTTTTGATGTGTGTGGCAAATGTAATAAATGTGTAGTTATGGCAAGTGTGAACCCTTGAGCAGTCCAAAAATAATATTGTTATTTGATTTGTAGATATGAAAATATCATGTAAGGCATCAAAAATCCCCCTTACCTTATGAATTTGACACTAGTCTGAGTAAATTTGATGTGACAGGGCTGAAAATAAGAGGAGTTATTTTTTTCAAAGTGTATTCAGTGTCATACTCATCTATTGTTTCCAGCTGGAGGCCCTATGACCTTTACCCACCACAGCCACATTCATGTCATAAGCAGGATTAAAACACAAGGCAGAGTGTGTCAAATTCACCAGCATACACTACAACATGATGTCATTTGATCCGCTATCATGACAAGGCTATTTAAGATATCAAGAATCCTTTCACAATTTTACATCAGCAGTGTCTTGACATTATTTGAAAAACTATTAAAGGGTTTTGGATAAAAATAACAGGACTTTTTCAAAGTTTGTTGTAAGTGACCACAGATCATATGGGTCACTATGACCGTGACCCACAATAGTCATGTCCATGTGTTCAGCCCCCATTACCAAACACAGAGATCAATTTTGATCTAAATCACACAATACACGAAGAAGATATTATACACTTCCTTATTCTCATTTTTTTGCTATTAATTTATTGTCTACCCATGGCAACACCATTCAACATATCAAAATCTGTTTACAATTTAGCATCTTCAATGTCTTGGCATAATGTTACCTACATTTGACGACAGTCACATAAATCTCCTCGGAGGAGGATTTAAAAGTTCAGGGCCTGCAATTAAAAACAAAATCCAAATTCAATACAAATTGGCTTACTTCCTATTGGGTGGAGCTAAAGACTGAAATTTTTAAAGTTGCCTGGCTTGATGATAACTATATATGTATCAAGTTTGGTGACTGTTGTTGAAAATGACCCCACCACTTTAGTCAAAAGGTGGCACTACAGAGCCTGCCTTACATGCCATGGGTGACATTTTGCCCAGGCCTAATGGCCAACGACTCTGATGTGTGTGCAAAATTTCATGGAATTTTAAGCATACCAAGTACCTCAAAAACACCCAAATATAGGAATAATAATAAAAATGTATGCATTGCAATGGCAACAGTATCTAATATATCAAATATTCCTTTACAATTTTACATCAGCAGTGTCTTGACATTATAGAATTTTGAAGCAATTCATGTAAACAAAAGAGGGCTATTTCAAATTCTATTTAAAAGTGCCATACTTCCTGCTGCCTGTTGGTTGGGTTAAGACCGATAATAGCCGCATCAATGTGATCAGCACGCAAGGCACTTCCTGTTGGGCAGAGCTTATAACTGTCAGCGTAAACAGTCCGCAATTTCAGTGCTTGAACCTAATAATAATAATAATAATAATAATCCTTGGAAGAACTATAGGGCCTCCTCACTTTCAGTGCTTTGGTCTTAATAATTATAATAATCATTAGAAGAACAATAGGGCCTCAGCAATTTCACTGCTTAGGCCCTAATAACAATAATCCTTAGAAAAACAATATGGCCTCTGCACTTTCAGTGCTTGGGCCCTAATTATGAAAAAAAAAACAAGTTGTTTTGGTAAATAGATATTGAAATATCAGTGGCACAGTTGAAGCAAATATTTATTGTTTATAAATCCTTTGAACTGTTCCTCTGCTCTTGGGACTTTTCCCTGTTCCCTGTTCTTCACATTAAAGCCCTCTGCTTTCCCATCAGAGAAAATGGCTTGTGTGACCACACTCATTACTGGGAGGGCCGGTGAATGGGGGACCACCATGTGGGAACACTGACATACCTGTTGCGCTTCTTTTCACACCTTCTCCATGAAGCTCCGCTGAGTGTTTGATTGCACAGCTCAAGGTTGGGAGGCGGCGAAGGTCTTATTTGGACTGTCTTAAGGAGATCAGCGAGTTGGGAGCCTGGGTAGCTCAGCAAGTATTTATGCTGACTACCAGCCCTGGAGTCGTGAGTTCGAATCCAGGGTGTGCTGAGTGACTCCAGCCAGGTCTCCTAAGCAACCAAATTGGCCCGGTTGCTAGAAAAGGTAGAGTCGCATGGGGTAACCTCCTCGTGGTCACGATTAGTGGTTCTCACTCTAAATGGGGTGCGTGGTAAGTTGTGCGTGGATCGCAGACAGTAGTATGAGCCTCCGCATGCTGGGAGTCTCTGTGGTGTCATGCACAACGAGCCATGTGATAAAATGCATGGATTTGACTGTCTCAGAAGCCGAGATAACTGAGACTTGTCCTCCGCCACCCGGATTGAGGAAAGATGGAAAGATGGATGCATCCATGTACTTTTTTTCACACCACTTAACACTAGTACAACGGAACTACGATGTCGGTAACCAAGAATTGCTGGCTGCCCGGTTGGCTTTGGGGAGGGAAGTCATTGGATAGAGGGTTTGGGGGTACCTTTTGTAGTCTGGACCAGAGTATGTGCACAGAGCGGAGAGGGAGCGGACCGAGGAGTGGAACGGCGTGATTTTGCCTGTTTTAAAAAAACGGAGCGTCATTGTTTTCTCTCGCTCCAAGAGCGCTCCACTAATGCTCTATCACGAGCAAAACACCTGTTGACGGACCTTAATGCAATAATTCACCATGAGTTAAGCAGTGTTAAACACTATTGGCATGAAGGAAAGATGGAATTTCTGATATAACCAGAATGAATGTGATTAAAAAAAATATTAATTTAAAATCTAGCTGCACTTGGTAATGTTCGACCTCCATCGTGAAGGTTACATTCACTATCTGTTTTAACGCTCCCTATTATTGAGTTAAGCTTGCGGTAAAGCTTGACTTAACTACATGCTTGTGTTTCGTCTCTTTATTCTTACGTCAGCTGACATATAGTGAAAATTAATGACGGGACGGCAAAGAACACGAGTGGGGAGGTGATTGCCACGATCCAATGTTTGTTGTGAAATCCTAAAAGACGTGTCCATAAAACACAATGATAATCCGTTCACATGTGAAGAGAAAAAATCTAAAGGTCAGTAATACAGATATTCCCTATTAAATACTTTGAATAATCATATCAACATTTTAATCTAATGCATCTCAAGCTTAACTGTAGGCTAGTATGTACCGCATTAAATAGAATTGAACTTTTAATGATGCAAAACACCAACTGAACTAATCAACATGATAATATTGCATAGATTGACTTTAATCGATTGCTATCTAAATGTATTTTAGAGCCATTGGCTAATTTATGCATTATACATTTGCAGATGATGAAGCTCAGCAAATACAAATAGAGGAAAAAAAGTGTAGAACATTCTGAGAATTTTTTTTTTTCGTTCACAGAATTATAGGGCAAGGTTAATTAAAAGAAGTGCAATAATAGAAAATAATATGCAATAATTAGGCAATAATACATAGGCCTAATAATGTTTTTTTTTTTTTTTTGGTAATTTATTAATTTGATTTAATTTAATGTTTTGCTTTTATTCTGGTAATATATATAAAAATGTTTATGGAAGGTTGTGATATTAAAAAGCATACTGAAATAACTTTACAATGGAGAGGTAGTTAGGCGCTAATTTTGCCATGAAGCGAACATGGAGCGGGGTTTCTCTAACCCAGGAACACAGAGCGGAGTGATTAAAGAATGCTTTGAGAGCAGAGGGGAAATTGTTACACTTCACTCACATACTCTGGTCTGAACTGATCATAAGAACCTAGAGCACATCCTGGACACTATTTTTCACAACATTTTAATTTTGCTCTCTCGTATCGCCCAGGCTCTAAGTATGTCAAGCCCGACTCTTTGTCTAGATGTTTGAGGTTGAGACCTCCACCGCCCCACCGGATACTATGCTACCGCCACTCTAGTGGTGGGCATGGTATCCTGGGAGGTGGAGTCTAAAATCTGTGCTGCTCTACGAAACATTGTGTCCCCCACTATGTGCCCAGTGGGTTGGTTATTTGTTCCACGATCAGTTTGGATGCACATCCTACAGTGCCCCTAAAGTTATTATCTTCCAGTCTGCTGTGCGCTGTTCTCTGCACATTACTAAGTGTCAACAGAGGATTGCTATGAATCTGCTCCTGACTTCCACGATGCACACACTCGCCTACAAACACACTATATACAGATTTTCCCACTGCGCGGCCACAGCGCGTATGCATCTACAAACTTCTCCCCCTGCTACTGCAGCTGGTGTTGGGATCTTCAGTCTTCGCCGGCACAATTGAAGTGAATATTTATTGTTAATAAATCCTTTGAACTGTTTCTCCGCTCTTGGGTTTCTTAGTCTCGCTCTCACTGTCTTAACACAAAACCACTGCTATAGAAACTGCACATGTTCAATTGGACTTTTTACTCAAAACCTGACAGTTACAGCCCTTGTGACAGCCCTCATGTAACAACTAGCCCCATTCTCTCCTATTAGATGGAATAAACATTAAAAATGATGTCACACATGCGGATTGTTTTACCAAACTAGGGGAAGGTAAACTTTTTCTGCCATTTCCATAAGACATAAATGCCAGTGTATTATTGTGAAAGCTGGGATATTGATTGTTACAGGTGTGATTTTGCTATCACCTTCTCCAGGCTATTTGAGCCAAATAGAATGCATAATTTCATAGTGGCAAAATCTGGACTCTTTGATGAAAGTCCTCCTGGTGTGAAAGCTATCCCATCAATAAAGATGGTCTTTTCCTATGAGCTCGGTTGCAGAATGACTTCAGGGAATAGCAGAGAGGGAGATGTTATGGAATGAGACGTTTTAAATTTTTTAGCACTGGCATTTCCATTCCCTGACACAAAGACCCTGCAGAACCATAGGGTTTGATATCAAATGGGAAAGCTGCTGAATTAACAATGAGGAGAATATATGAAATAATGAACGAATGGAAGAATACTTTTTTTTTTTTACTTTTTTCTTTTATGACCACCTTTTTAATTGTACCTGGTCTGCACAGGTCCTTGGTCATCCCTCTTTACAAATCCCTATTTTCAAAAGGGGAACCAAAGCACAAAGACACTCAATGATTGCCTCTGGTGCAAATTGTGCCCAAATGTTGGAAAAAAAATAGTGTTGGTGTATTACTGCACAGTGTGAAATATGAATTTTCTTTCTATTAAGGGTAAATCTTGCCCCTCCCACCTGGAATTCATTTTCATGGGCATTTTTTATATTTATGAAAACATTATATCATGAAATAGCAATATTATCAATATATATCAATATTTATATTTTTTTGCAGCATTTTTTAAACTGGGTTAATTTTAATTTAGAGTAATACAATTGTTTATTGTTCATATTAGCTGATAATGTTTTAAGCTAATGTTAATAAGTACAACTTATAATTTTAAAATTAACATTAATCAAAATTAATAAGTTGGGTAAAAGTAATTTTCATTGTAAGTTCATGTTAACTAATGTTAACAAAAACAACCTTATTGTAAAGTGTTACAAATTTTAATTGAATAAATTAAAAACACACTTGTCAAAAACGTATGTAATAATTTCATTGAATCAATAAATTTAAATAGATTCTCAATCTGAACAAGTATGGCCTTTGAAATCAAATCTACATCAAAAACAAAAGTGCACTAGATGCATACATTCCATGATCCTCTTCCACGATTTCCAGTTGCTGTCATATTGCCAAATTATTTCAGTGTTTTAATGCTGATTTATGTTTTTCCCATTAAAAAGCACTTCATATTTGCTACACATTCAACAACAAACGTCTCTGAGACAGTTTAACAGATATCCGACAGTCATAGTGTCTGCAAAAGGACTAAACCCACCACTAGATATGCCTAGAATAGAATAATATGAAATACATCAAACCATAGATAACAGATTAAAACAGAGAAATTCACTACATTGGGATTTAGTTTTTTGCCCCCACATTCCACTGATCAGTTAAGAATTTGGGTACTGGGCTATCTGCACTGCATGAGAAGTGTATACAAATGGAAAGGGAAAAGCATACAGAGAGGGACTCTAAACTACAAACCTATTAGCCTCTCCACTAGCATGGATGTTATTGGTTTTGAACATTCAACCCATAAAGCGTACAGATAAGGAGCACCTGGCCGATGTTTCTGTATAGGCAAGGCCTTAAAATTATGACAGAACCTTTAAAGAGCCTCTAATTTCACAAAATACTGGGGTTGTGAAACCTCGATAACAGAACTGTGTGCACAACTAATGAATGTGTCAGTGTGCAACCAGCCATAGGGTGAGGTCATAAACCTGCCACATTACGATTGGTTATCCAGTAAAGAAGGGAAGGGGTTCAGGCACTACAGATGTAGGGTGGAGGTGACTTGACATACATTACCTGAGTCTCGACTGGCCTCTTAAAGAAGCACAAAGCAAAATCATAAGATCAATCCATAGCTCTAATGAATGAGTAGATAATATGAACCAACAACTGCAATAAAAAGCATGTCATTTAATGAGTAATATATGTATTTTCCATGTACACAACCACCAGATGTCTCATTACCTAAAAAACAAAATATTATAATGTCCCCTACAGGTTATTAGGTAGATGAGAAGCTTTCAACACAACAGATGAAAGACTGAAGCATTCTCTCTCAATGTACTGTACAGATGAGGAACATATACGATGTCCCCATAAAATATGTGGCACTAAAGCCACCGTTAAAAATGTATGAATGTCTTTGCATTAGATAATAACATTTAAATCCAGGTAGCATTTAATTAAAAGAAAGAAACAACTACCACATTACAAAAATTAGGTCAATGCAGAATGCAAAATTGAAGCTAGTTCTGAGAATAGCACCAGCATTATTTGCTTACAGATGCTACTTGTTTTTTAAATTTATTTTGTGTCTAATGCAATGACATTCAGATATTTTTAAAGGTGGCTTTAGTAGTCAAAACTGTCCAAATAGTTTTTGGATTCACTGCATATAAGGCCATATAATGACAGGCAAAAAGTTGGAAGCTGTCCAATAATCTGGATTTAAATGAAGGGGTGAAACATGTGTTTTGAATGATGTGATCTTGGCTTAAAACAGGAAATACATTCCTGTTAAAACTCATCAATACATTGACATCTATGCTTTCTAGGAGCATTGTTAAAAACTATAATGAAATATACTTGGCAACTGAAAGTCAACTTCTCTAAAGAAAGACTTTTCAAAACAGACTATAGAGAACTAAATCCTCCATCATGGTATCATCCATTCATATAGACCATTTCAAGAATGTAAACCAAATACAAATGTATTTCTGGATCCTTTCAACAAAGTCTCTTTTTCAAGGTAAGTCAGTCCATGTCTTTGAAATGCTCATGGGCAGTTTGGGCAGATATTTTTCGACGTAAACAAGTGTCATAAAAGTGCAGCTCCTATCTACTTCAATGGGTCAAGAACGTTTGGTCAAGTTTACGATGAAAGAACATATTTAAAAAAAGCAGTAAAATCTGACAACACTGCGTGGTGGGGTGCGCAAGAGAAGGACACAGTGGGTATGGTGTCAGGCCTCGGACAGGCATTTATTTAAAATGTCAAAAACAAAGGGGGATCTGGGGACCTTGCAGTGGAAAGGGCTATGTGAAGGAAGAGTAGTGAAGACAGGAGAAGGTCCAGGTGATAGTGGGCAGGATCCTGGCGGCTACGTCGCACTCCCCTCCTTGGTCCGAGGCGTGAGGGGTGGCAGTTTCCTTGGGCCTCGGCACTTGAGAGGAATAGTGGCCCAGCATCCTGGCTTGTCAGCTGTGATGCCTGCTCCAATCCCTGGTGTTGCATCTAACTCGCACCGGACCCACCCCGCTCCATTCCTGGACTAGCGAAGATGCCAGCAGGTAGACCGGTGTCCCAAGGTGTGGCGCGCTCAGTGTTTAAAAGCAGCGGAGAATGAGGCTCTTCATTGGGTTCAAGTGAACCCAATCACGTGCCACAAAACCAGGAATAGTCATCGCAGGGGACGTTGAGCCACAGGAGGGGCGTGTTGTTCCATCACAACTGGTATAATTAATTGTATGCCTTTAACTCAGATTACGCTAATACATTTTTTTTAATTTTTTTTTACAGTCTTGTATAGCTAATGGGCATGCTATTTCTGTATCTAAAAGGAGATATGCTATTTTACCTGTAAGGTGGGACTTCCAATCTACATCCGTTGACCATTGGCTGCCGTTGAGCATTCCAAATTCTCCCATTCATTTTAATAGAAGTGGCCAACCTCTACTAAATAGTCTCCGTTTTGACAAGCAGGACATGTTCATGGAAAAATTATGTTACTTGACGTCACCACCTAACCGTGCTTGAAATGGTCTATAACAATAAACTGACAACAGCCAAACAAATATGACAATCAGAACTACAATTCTATAAAAGCAAGCCTTTTCTTACCGCTATAGTGAATGATCCTTTCTGTTGAATCTCCCTCTCCGAACCGTGTTATTGGTGTGAGGCGGACCTGGTAGGCCTCGGGTTTAATGAGTTCGGTGAGATTGTACGTGATTAGTTCTCCTTTCTGAATGTTGTCTTCTATTGGGATCTCCTGTTCCCACCATCTCTGAGGCCCTGTCTGGACAGAAAAGCATAACTAAATGTTTTTTTTTATTGAATCAACTTCTGAATACACATCAATATTTGTACATTATTCTAAAAATTTTTGAAGCAATTTGGGTAAATATAAGAGGACTATTTTAGAGGCTGTTGCAACAGACACACTGACAGGTGGTGGCACAATGACCGTGACCCAAAACAGTCACATCTATGTGATTAGCCCCCAAGACAAAACATACATCTCAATTTATCTCATATTGCGCACAGAAGAAATTAGATACTTCCTGTTTCCCATTTTTCACCATTTATTGCCTCGTAATGGCAACACAGTTCAATATATCAAAAATCTGTTCACAATTCAGCATCGTCAATGTCTTCACATAATGTCTAAATGTTGTGACAGTCTCATAAATCCCCTAAGAGGAATATTTTAAAAATATACAAAAAAGACTGCAATATTTAAAAATCCAAAATGGCCAACTTCCTATTGGGCGGGGAGCTAATTACTATAATTTTGAAAGTTATCGAGCTTGATGAGAACTATATATGTACCAATTTTGTTGACTGTAGGTGAAAATGGGGGTGGACAAGTTACATGCCTCTGGGGGTGCTACAGAGCCCCCCTACACGTCCATGCATACATTTCTGCCCAGCCCTAATGGCAATGACTCTGATATGTGTGCAAAATTTCATGAAATTTTTAGCATGCCAAGTGCCTACAAAACACCCAAATATAGGAAGAAAGAAATAATAACAATGAATGTGTTGCCTTGACAACACTATTTAAAATATCAAATATCCCTTTACAATTTTAAATCAGCAGTGTCTTGACATTAAAGAATTTTGAAGCAATTAATGTAAACATTAATTAATTATTAATTAAGCCTGTTAAAAGTGCCATACGTCCTGCTGCCAGTTGGTGGCGCTATGACCATGACCCATAATAGCCACATCCATGTGATCAAACATACTCCATTACCAAACATACTGCTGAATTTTTATCAAAATCACACAATGCACAGATTTGATATAAGGCACTGCCTGCTTCCCATTTTTTGACACAAATGTATTGCTTCTCCATGGCGACACCATTCAAAATAATGGTGACTGTAGGTGAAAACGTGGGTGCTAATACACCCCCCCCCTTACTACAGCACCCCTTTGTGTGTGCAAAACTTCAAGAGTTTTCATGCATGTTAAGTACCCCAAAATTACCCTTCGCACTTTCAGTTCTTGGGCCCTAATGACCTAACCATGCATCAATGTATGATAATTAATTGAAAGCACAAATTCAACACTACTATTACAATACAAGGCATACTGTGGAAAATATTGAAAAGGGCTGACTATTTCTCTTTCTCTGTTGGCCATTTTAATGTCCTCACAAGTTATATATATTCCTCTCTTAGCTAAGGCTTTTATTTAAAGTAAAAGATAAGGTGAGTGAAATTTGGATGTTACAATACATTCTCCCAACAAAGTAATGTATAACTAATCCATAAGTAGGGTGATTTCGACAAAAAGAGAAAACATTTTGGCTCATTTTGGCTCTGTAATGCTATCAAAATATTGCTTGATTCTCTCTGAGTATTCCAACTTGCTCGACACGGTACAATTTGCTCAACCATTAGCTTGAGTTTGGGGTGGGACTATCTGTAAAAAGACCAATGAGGGATGGAGAGTTTTCATTATTTGTGACGTTTGGTGTCATTAAGGGCAAAGTACACAAATCACCTTTTAGCGAAAGGATACAACTGGAAAATCTGACAAAACATTTGTGGCATAATTTTGCTTACCACTTTACACAGAAAAGGTAAGCAAGTGATTTTAGCACTCTAAAATCATGTTAATATGCATATTGTTTACGTCTTATGGATATACTTTTGAAACAGTAAGTATTTTAAAGCTTCTGAATTGCCCCTGTTAACTTCCATTGCACAGTAAGTGCCTCACTGTGAACCTGATTTTTGCTAGATTAATTTTTGTGGTAATCAACATTATGCCACAAATGTGTTGATTGAGCTTAACTTGTGTTGAACCCAGAATTTTCTTAAAGGGTTAGTTCACCCAAAAATGAAAATTCTCTCATTATTTACACACCCTCATGATAACCTAGGTATGTATGACTTTCCTTCTTCAGCAGAACACATTTGAAGAAAAATATGAAAATATCTTAGTTCTGTAGGTCCTTAAAATGCAAGTGGATGGTGATCTGACTTTTGAAGCTCCAAAAATCACAGACACATGACACACGTGCGAACTGATGCACATGTGAAGAAAAGCAGCACTGTTTACAACTGAGTAGGAAGAATGATGTACAGAAGCTTCGTTGGTTTTGTTTTAGATCTGCATTTGTATGTTTCTTTACTCACAATGGTACATTTTTGTGCTTATTATGGATGTCTCAAATGAGAGAAAAATGTGAGATTACGTCTGTAACATGGCATAACATGACATGTACATAACATAACATAACATGAGAGACCACGTGACCAGCGTTCTCGTGAAGTTTACCGGAAGCGATGCTTTATAGTTAAAAGTACTTAAATATAATTTGTTTTCATGTCGCTTTAGAAGACATTGATTGAACATTTGGAGTCGTATGGATGAAGTTTATGCTGAATGTCTGTAATTTTTGGAGCTTCAAAAGTCAGATCAACCATCCACTTGCAATTTAAACTGAGATATTTTTATATTTTTCTTCTGTGTTCTGCTGAAGAAAGAAAGTCATACACACCTGGAATATCATCAAGGTGAGTAAATTATGAGAGAATTTTCATTTTTGGTGAAGAACACAATCTCCAAGCTTCAAATTGAAATATTTTGATGACAATGGCACTAGCCAAGGACATGCATAAATAAAAATGCACTTGCACTGCCTGAGAAGGACTAACCTCTCTAATGAAAATAAGCACCAATTTAATAAACACCTACACACACATCAGAGGTGTGATATTCCAACAATGGTGCCTTTGGTGGAAAGAATGCAGAGGGGGTGACAATCACAAAAATAGGCATCATGGATTTAATAGTGAGGTATTTGAGATGGCTAATTGATTTTGACAGGGCAGTCAAGCACTCTGACGCTCTCAATTCACTTTTTACAGCAGCTGAATTCAGTGATAGTAGAAGTTAATTCATTAATTCAACTCAGTAATTTTCATTGGAGCTGATGGTCGTGTATGCAGCGAGCTGCTAGTCACACCTGTTCCACTTCCTCTGAGCGACTGCTGTTGGATCTACGGCGCACTTCAGCGGCTTTCTCCTTCTCTGCACGGCAGTGCAGTTTGCAAACTAAAAGAGTTGTAGTAAATGAGTGATTTTTTCCTCTAAAAGAGCAATACACAGTGGCGTTGAACATTGAACTTTTCAGGACGCTTCTTTTTAAAGATGCCTTTCCGCCCCTGTGTAGTTCCTGGATGTGGTAGATTGCTCACCACTTCAGACGGTCACAGGCGCTGTCTCGTGTGTTTGAGCTGCGATCACACCGAGGCAGTGTTTATGGATGGTTCATGTTCTCACTGCGAGAACATGACCATGGCAACTTTGCAGTCGTGCTTTCCTTCAACCGAAGGAACGCCACTCCAGCCGCCCCCCGCATCGCTCCTTCTTCCTACGGTATTGAGGACGATGTGGCTGGCTATGGAGGCGATTTAGGGATGGCAGCGGGCGCGGCTTCGCCGGATACGTCCCTGTGAACCACCCGCCCCCCCCCCCCCCCCCCGGCATGCTCGTTGACTTCCGTCTGGGCTCAAGGCAACAGCGGCTCACCTCACAGCCAGCCTGCCTATCCTCTTGAGCTCCCCCCCGATCTGGATGAGCTCGCCACTACATCGGAGAGCGGTCCAGCATCTGATGCAGATGACTCGTCTGGGCTGCCACCTTCGGGCCAGCATGCCCAGGTTGAGGCTGATGCGCAGATGTCCAACATGCTTGCCCGGGCCGCCACCAGCGTAGATTTGGACTGGAACCTTCCGTCCTCCCCACAGCCATTGTGGCTGGATGATTGGGTCTGCGGGGTCCTTGGGTCTGCGCGCCACTCACAGCCACGCCCCCCCCGGTCCCTTTCTTCCAGGAGGTGCATGATGAGCTGACGACTGCATGGAGAGCACCCTTCTCCACTCGACAAAAAGCCCCTCGCTCATCCGCTCTCACTACCCTCGATCACGGAGCACCACTGGACAGGCCACTTCCGACCAACCTCTCCCTCAGGGCCACGAAGGCCACAGCGCAGTCACTCGGGCAGGCGATGCCCCCACTTGTGGTTCAGGAACGTCATCTGTGTCTGAACTTGGTTGAGATGCGCGAGACGGACAAGACACGCTTCCTCGACGCCCATGTCTCTCAGTTCCATCTCTTCAGCGACACTGTCGAGGACTTCGCCCAGCAGTTCTCCGCGGTGAAAAAGCAGACGGAGGCCATCTCACACATCCTGCCCGCTGCAAACCTGCCGCTACGGTCCAAGCCCCGTCTGCTCGCCGATGGCATCCCCCTGCGGCTAATCAACACGCAGCTCCGCCTCAACCTGAGTTCAGCTCTCAGCCCCGGTGTCGAGCGCCCCACAGGGAGCGCACACCCCCTGTCTCACGGACCCCCTCGAGGACACGGAAGGCTCCCAGGCGCTCCTGAGACGATCGACCCAGGGACAAAGACGTTCACTCCGGAGATGGTAAGAAGACCACTCCGTCCCCCACATTCTCCATAAAAGAGCTATTTCCTTTTCTCACGGCATTCTGCTGCCACACCTCAACAGTCCCCGCATGCTGGACGCGGAACCATCTGCCTTCAGCCACATGACTGTTCCCTGGCCGGCCAGTTCTGATGAGTCTAGAGGACGCCTCCACCGGACCTCCTCCTCAGTCACTAACCCGCCCCCTGCCGGGTTTGCGGAGCAAGGTAAGTGCTTCGAGTCTTATCTCAGCACCAGAGCCTTGGGATGCACTTTTGCCTCCCGACGCCATACTACCTGCTCTGCCACGCTGCGAAGCCCCGCCGGGTATGTCAAAAATAATCGGCCTGTTAGTGCCCCTAGCACGGAGCTTGGATGAGTGGCTTTCACTTCCCAACACGTCACGTTGGCTGGCCAGCACCATCCAACTCAGTTATGCAATTCAGTTTGCGGCTTACGACCGATCTTGGACTTACAAGTTTTCAACCGGTCTTTGCACAAACTCCCATTCAAAATGCTCACGCCAAAAAACCCATTTTAACTTGCGTTCGGCATCTAGATTGATTCGCAGTGGTAGACCTGAAGGACGCATACTTCCACGTTTCAAAATTGCCTCGACATCGACCCTTTCTACGGTTCGTGTTCAATGTCCAGGTGTATCAGTACAAGGTTCTCCTTTCGGCATATCCCTGTCCACTCACGTCTTTGTGAAGGTCACAGAGGCAGCCCTTGCCCCGCTCCGAGAAGCCGGAATCCGCATATTCAACTATCTTGACGACTGGCTCAACCTGGCCCACTCCCGAGAGTTACTATGTGCCAACAGGGACCAGGTGTTCAGACACCTTAGCCGTTTAGGGCTTCAGGTCAACTGGGAAAAGAGCAAGCTCACCCTGGTTCAGAGCATCTCTTTTCTCAGCATGGAGTTAGACTCAGTCTCAATGTCAGCATGTCTCACCAATAAGCATCGGTGCTGGAATGCCTCACCACCTTCAGGCCAGGCAATGCGGTCCCCTTAAAACATTTCCAGAGGCTCCTGGGGCATATGGTGTCCTCCGTGGTGGTTGCGCCACTGGGGTTGATACATATGAGACTGCTTCAGCATTGGCTCCAGACTCGAGTCCCGAGACGAGCATGGCGCACCCCCGCTTGCTGCCAAACATTCAAATCCTGGACAGACCTCTGCTTTCTGCGGGCAGGAGATTTGGGTTGGGGCGCCGTGTGCAACGGGCACGCAGCTGATGGGCTGTTGGAAGGGGGCCCCGCTGCACTGGCACATCAACTGCCTAGAGTTGTTGGCTGTATTCTTTGCCCTGCAGAGATTTCTCCCGCTAGTTCAGGGCAAGCACGTTTTGATCAGATCAGAGAGCACCACGACGGTGGCATACGCTCCCGCCACATGTCACAACTCGCAACTTGCAGCGCCTTTTCGCTCGGTTGAGGTAAATCCCTACGCTTTTTTTCCCAGGAGATCCCACCCACTCGGCTCCTTGGTTGATTCCTCCCTAGCCCTTGGGGTCCGCAATTCGGCGGAGGAATTCGCCGACCCAATCCACTGCGGGTACTCAAATCTACCCTGTACTAGAATAGGTGCTCCGCAGGTCAGGTCTCCTATGTGGATTTTCCCCCTGTGTGTATTTTCCATGGTATGGCCCCCTTACGAGTGGGTCTGCGTCTACCTTGGGCAGTTCCCGCTGCCCCCCACTTGCCGTGTCTGTAGCAACTCCTCCCTCCGAAGAGGCGGTATCTACCATTGCGTCCATTTCCCAAATGTGACCTAAAAGCTAATGTGGTGTATTCTTCACTCTTACCTCCCCCTCTCTGGGCAGGTGTGGTCTCTGCAGGGTCTTTTTCCTGAAACTGGGTAAGACCCCCTTCCCCGGTGCATGTATGGGCCCCAGCCGTTGACTCTATGCGAGAAACATAAAGAGAAAAGAGGCCCAGCTAGCCTCGGCCCATTTCTAGGTTGGCAAGCGTCGCCTTGTTCCCCTGTCTAGAGTAACTATAAGGATTCCAACGACTTTGTGGGGCATTGGGGAAGGCTACGTGCAGTCAGATACAGCTGGTCATTTTGGCATGTCAAGTACCTAGCAGTACCAGTATCAGCAGTACCCGTACATGGCTCAGCGCATGGCGTGATTTAAATTGGAATTAAATTAATTTAAATTACTGTTACTATGAGATTTGCTGTGTTGTTGTCCAACCACATGGGGCTGTTTGTGCATTTCCACCATTGCGTGTGAGACCAGCACACTGAATTTTTCCGTTAAAGAACCAACGACCGCAACGGATTGTTTACGAGCTGTTCACCGTGTCTTTGAGTGAGAAAATTGTTGCTGTCTCACCCACGATCGCTAAACCGGCTTCAGTGCCATTAATTCTATATCTTTGATCATTATTAATTATTGCTAATTACCAAACCCCTCCTGATCGAAGCCCCAACACATGAAAGAAAACATAAATGGATTTCTGGTAATGAATGCCTCTTATTATTATTGAGGTGGTGGGTGAGAGGCCATAACTCATTAAAACCCAGCACCAATGAAACCTTGGATTTCTAGTGAATAAACTCAATAAAGTGAATAAACTTCTAGATTGTAAACTAACTAAAATGAGTTCTAATCAGAAACTGTGAAACTGAATGCTGTTTGCAGTGTTTGAGAGTGCCATGGGCTTTCATTTCTCTAGTCTAATTTCAACTCAGCAACTAAAAGACCTCATGCATCTTTCATTACAACTTTTTAGTTGTAAAGGTTTTCTCTTAAAGTCCACAAGATAAGATTTTCGCATCTCATTCCACCCCCTTATATCAGAGTGAAACAAGATATTCAATGAGAAAAAATGTAGGACGGGATTTGATTTTATCAATGAGAAATTGACTGGATCATTGAAATGGTGCATAGCGTTCCAGAAAGTAGGTAGTGGGAGGGTTTTGAACAATACAATACAATACAATAAAGTAAATAAGGTATTGGTGACATAATCCAAAAACTAAAGTTGTTCTAGAGGCAGAGCAAGTTACATTTTGATGGAATATTACAATAACAAACACTTTATTTTGGAATAATGTGCACAGATAAACCATTCACAGGAAGACCAGGAACATGCATTAAGAAAATAGGGTCAATTATACATGCAATTTCATGTTGACTGCAAAGCTGCAATACTGTCCACACCAATACGCCAATCATTTCTACACCACTAGTGGCAGAAAGCAGGATTGCAAAGTGTTTGTTTGATTTGCTTGGCTAATCAGTTTGGGGAGACAGGAAGACAAGAAAGTGTTTGAAACTTCCCATTACTAAGTGTTTACATTACACAATGATGACTATAGATATTACAATTTAAATTTCTGTTAATGCATGATATTCTGTAAAGTTGCTTTGAAACAATTTGTGTTGTGAAAGGCGCTATACAAAAAAAAATTACTTGACACCAATATGCTGATAAAACAAAAATCAACATATTCCAAACATCCGACAACACAAGAAAACTGTTTTTACATGAGATTTGAAATCATAGGATTATTCCCTGTTTTTAACATTACAACATATAGAGGCATTCACACAACATTTACGCACGTTGGATAAGCTGGTAAGACTGCCGATAAAGGTGATTACATGCAAAACAATATCGGTGAAATGGCTAAATATATGCTATGTCAATAGATTTTTGCTTAAATCGTTTAAAACTTGCCCGTTAAAGGAAAGATGTTTAAAGCGTTAACATACGGGTATTGACACCTTGGTGACCTTAATCGGTGTAAGATCATACATGTAAATGTGCATACTGTTGAAAAAGTTATTATATTTGCAAATCTGTTTAGTGTTACTATTGGCACAGAAATGACACACTTTAAATAGAAATGCATGGATAGTGGAAAATTTTTGGGCATTGCATGCAGAGTCTGGCAGATGACACAACAGATTAATTATGAACATTTGCAAACTTGAACGTTTGCCATGTGACTACTATTAGCCAGGCTGTGAATGCACAATGCTGAGAAAACCCTACTGCTTTATGGCTGTTGATCTTGGCCACATGAATATTGTCTTGAAGCTTTTCTGAGTGACAAGTGTACAGAGATTCCCCTGGCAGTCAGGCTTGCAAATGAGGGTCTCTCTGGATTCAAATACAAGATGATTGGTTAAGTCAGTGGGGTGAGAGAGCAGGGATTGGGGGTGGTGGGGGGATGCAGCAATAGTCCTGAGAAGTTGCCAGTGTTCCCATCAATGTCCCGGTCTATCCTGGTAACGAAATCTCCATTGCCAAATTCAATTACTGTTTATTGCTTCTGTGAGATTTCTAATTCCATGCCTGCAGATCTAGTAGCAGTGGAAACAATTGGTGCGGGCACATATAAGGAAATATAGAACCTTTCTTCCCCCAAAGCACTTTATTCCTGCAATGTATGATACAACAACAGATTCAAAGTTTCTACTTTTGTAATGAAAATAAATCAGTACATTAGTAAGTGGTGCCATCACAAACAGCTTTCAGTAGCACTTATCTATGTAAAGCTGCTAAGCCCAAAACTCAATTAAAGTGAAAAGAATGTCAGGGGATGATTTCTATTCGCGGCAAAAAATGGCTGTTAAACAGCGCAAAGTCAAGATATTTTACATTAGCATAAAGCACTTGACTTGGAGCATCCTTCAACGCCACATTTGGGTGCGATTTCATTAAACTGAACTGAAAACACATCTGCTTTTTTAATGTCGCTCTGGGTCTGCACAGCTCCAGGGACCTTCAGTTTCTTCTGACACAACACTCAAATCTTAACACATCCTTGAACAAGACACTCCAAACATTGCTGTGGATGTGAGGGGCCAATATTGAAGCATACAGCCCTCACACTGAAGGAGAGTGTCAAAAGCGTGGGAGCACAAAGTGCACAGACTGACAAAACAACCTTGAAGAAGCAACCATCTATGACATTATACTTACAAATTCGGTGTCAATATCCACCTTAATTCTGTGAAATATAAAACATTTTCTATTGTGATATTAGAAAGTGATCTTGGTTGATTGTATACATGAGAAAAATTGAGTCTTCTTGTCCATGTGCATCAGCCTTAACTGAGGCGCAATTTACTGTAGGTTGTTTTCACACTTGGTTCCATTGCTTGGTCCAAACCAGAGTTCGATTGCACCCCATCCTCTCCCTCTGCCACCATAGGTCATTGGGGATTGGAATCATGAGGAATTTGATTCTAGTTCTAATTCGGATTATGATTATGGTTCCTTGGCAATTCTATAAACGATTCTTTAAGAAGCGACACTAGGGGTCTCTCTGATCTATGAAAAAAGGCCAATAAGAATTAGGCAGACAGAATTTTCATACCCCGCCCCCGGACATATGGCTATAAAGGCGGGGAAATACGTCGAGTTCATTCAGGATTATTCTGAGGAGCCGGAAATGGCCACCACAGTAGCTTGGCTCAGCAACGTGGCCGGGAGGACACAACGTCTCGTTCCCTCCATCAGGGAACAGAGGTTACATATGTAACCTAGACATTCCCCGTCTGTCGCTCACTTTGACGTTGTGTTGAAGAAGCGACACTAGGGGTCCAATTTAAATGTACGTGTACTGCTAACAAAGGAGCAGGCAGGTATTTTACGTGCAAAGGCGACCAGCTGTGTCAGACTGCACGTACCCTTCCCTAATGCTCCATAAAAGTCATTGGAATCCTTCCGGTTACCCTAGACAGGGGAACAAGTCGATGCTTGCTAACCTGTGAAAGGGCCGAGCCTAGCCGGGCCTCTTTTCTCTCTATGTTTCTCGCATAGAACCAAACGACTGGGGCCCTTACACGCATCGTGGGAAGGGGATCTTACCCAGTTTCCTATTCATTCAGGGGGAAAGAAGCACTTCCGTTGCTCCGCACACCCGGCAGGGGGCAGGTTAGTGACTGAGGAGGAGGTCCGTTAGAGGCGTCCTCTGGACTCATCAGAGCCGGCCAGGGAACAGTCATGGGGCTGAGGGTGGGGGTCCACGTCCAGCATGCCGGGACTGATGAGGTGTGGCGGCAGAGTGCCGTGAGAACGGCATTTGCGGGCCAGTTGACCCACACAAAAATGAAATAGCTCTTTCACTGAGAATGTGGGTGCTGCAGCCTCGTCTAGGAATAATAGAAATAAATTCAACAAAAGATTCTCCTCCCGGCCCTCCACCGGGGGACAGAGCGGTCTGCTTACCTGAGCTGAGAGCTTGGCCCGGGTTGAGGCAGAGCAGGGCGTTTCTTCGCCGCAGGAGGACGCCCTCGGCGAGCAGACGGGGCATGGCCCATGGTGGCAGGTTTGCGGCAGGGCAGGATATGTGAGATGGCCTCCGTCTGTTTCTTCACCGCGGAGAACTGCTGGGTAAAGTCCTCGACGGTGTCGCCGAAGAGGCCGAACTGGGAGACAGGGGCGTTGAGGAAGCACACTTTGTCTGTCTCACGCATCTCGACCAAGTTCAGCCACAGATGACATTCCTGGACCACGAGTGTGGTCATCGCCTGCCTGAGTGACTGCAACCTTCATGGCTCTGAGGGCGAGGTCGGTCGCTGAGCGCAGTTCCTGCAGCACGTCGGGATCAGGGCTACCCTCGTGCAGATCTTTCAGTGCCTTGGCCTGGTGGACTTGCAGGAGGGCCATGGCATGCAGGGCGGAAGCGGCGTGTCCAGTGGCACTCTAGGCTTTGGCAGTCAATGAAGACATTGTCCTACAGGCCTTGGAGGGGAGTACAGGGTGACCCCGCCAGGTGTTAGGGTTCTGGGGACACATGTGGAGTGCAACAGCCCTGTCCAACTGGGGAATCGCCGTGTACCCGTGGGCCGCTCCGCCGTCGAGGGTAGCGAGAGCAGATGAGCGAGTGGCTTTGTGACATGTGGAGAGGGCACGGCTGTGAGCGGCGCGGAGCCCCCAGGAACCAGTCATCCAACAGTGATGGCTGTGGGGAGGATGGATATCTGCGCGTCAGCCTCAGCCTGGGCATGCTGGCCCGAAGTGGCAGCCCAGGGGTGTCATCAGTGTCAGACGCCGCACTCTCCGATGCAGTGGCAAGCTCATCCACCTCGAGCTCTAGAGGATAGGCAGGCTGGCTGTGAGGCGAGCCACTGTTGCCTCGAGCACGGACGGGAGTCAACGAGTGTGCCAGGGTGCGGGTGGTCCGAGGGGGCGTACCCGGCGGGGCTGCACCCGCTGCCGTCCCCAGATCACCTCCATCGCCAGCCACATCGTCCTCAATCCCGTGGGAAGAAGGAGCAATGCGGGGGGTGGCTGGAGTGGCACACTTTCTATTGAAAGCGAGCCGCGACCGCAACGTTGCCATGGTCATGCTATCGCAGTGAGAACATGAACCATCTACAAATGCTGCCTCGGTGTGATCGCAACCCAGACACACGAGACAATACCTGTGGCCGTCTGAAGCGGAGAGCACTCTACCGCATCCAGGAACTACACAGGGGCAGAAAGGCATCTTTATAAAGACACGTCCTGAAAAGGACATTCAACACCAGCTGTGTATTGCTCTTTTAGAGGAAAAAACTCTTTTAGAGAAAATCCCTCTTTTAAAAAACTCTTTTAGTTTTGCGCTGTTGAAGCGCCCAGGGGCAAACTGCACTGCCGTGCAGAGAAGGAGAAAGCCACTGAAGTGCGCCGTAGATCCAACAGCAGGCAAGCGTCAGAGGAACAGAAACGGGTGAGTAACTTGCAGCTGACTGCATACACAACCATCGGCTTTGAAGAAAATTTCTGAATGAACTCGGCGTATTTCCCTGCCTTTATACCCGTATGTCCAGGGGAGGGGTATGCAAATACTGTCTGCCTAATTCTCATTGGCCTTTTTTCATAGATCAGAGGCATATTCGGCACTCAAGAGAGACCCCTACTGTCGCTTCTTCGACACAACGTCGAAGTGAGCGACAGACAGGGAACTATATTTTAGCATCTTCAAAGTAGTCACCCTTTGCCTAGAATTTGTACTCTTGACATTTTCTCAACCAACTTCTTGAGGAGTCACCCTGGGATGCTTTTTAAACAGTATTGAAGGAGTTCCCATCTATGTTGGGCACTTATTGGCTGCTTTTATTTATTATTTGGTCCAAGTCATCAATGTAAAAAAAATATATATATTATTTTACATTTTTGTTTTATAATGAAAGAACAGCTTCATAAAAATCATTCATTTAGAAATTGGACTACACTGGCTGCATTTTGTTTTGTGCTGTAGATTAATTAGTGGTACAGGAAACACAGTTCAAGAGTATTTTAGTTCTGTCCATATCAATGAAATAATGGATATTTGAGAACCGTCAAATTAAAGTCATGAAAATCATTTGGTTCCACTACTTTTTTAATAATGTAACCAGTTCTCAAACAGAACCTTTTCTTTCCAAATCTAGGCTATCATACTGTCTAACTGCAACGTGACAGGATTACACTTACAGCTACAGCATCTGGCAAAATGCACAGCACACGATGCTTCTCATCATGCCTTTAATCCATTCTGCAAGAATACACATGGTGGCAGGGTTTTTCACCATGCTACTATGAGGCACATGTGGCAAAGCTACCAACAGAAGAGGGAGAAGCAAAGTTTCACATACCGTTGAGGCTCAAAGCCAAAGGCTTCCTTTGGGGTCACTCGAGAAGCCGTATTATATTTTTATAATGTAATTTTCATCAGCTTCTCATTATCATAGTTTAAAAATTCAGAATGCAGTTCTCAAAGTGTCCCTCCTGGTTTTCTCAGCAAACCATCTGTGCTCTGAGCCGCATATATTTTCCCCTTTCGGTTAATCTTGGCTTGTTGCAGTCTGGCAAGGAATTGTGATAATGAATACAATTGAGCAAAATTATGACACTTGTACTGCACATTTAAAAAGTATTTTGGGCATTCTGGATTACACATAAACCTGACATTTGCCTTTCTCTGAACATGACCTTTATGCAAATACCAGCATGAGAGAGATGAATACAGCCCTCTTCTTTTGGTCATAGAAACCTAGAAACATTATCCTTAAAACAAAGAGGTTAATTTGAAGTGGAACTGCTCCAGTAATCCAGTGGTGGACACATGAAAAACAAACTCTGCTTTGAATATCAGTGGGAGTGATGTATGGGAGCACTTAAAGGAGATTTTAGGAGGTAACGAGATACATTTCATATTCATTTTTCTAGAAGAGAATTCAAGCTTTTAAAAGTATCTTCACAGGCCTGCACTGTACCTGCACAATCAATTTTAAGCTAACAGAATTGCTTTCAATCATTCGTTTTAAATGCTTTGGAATAGTATTTCAGCAAAAAGTTATCTGTCTAGCTTGAATGCAGTGCTGCATTGAAATCAGACTAGTGCTGGGTTTGGAATAGCAAACTACCGTACCCTACATGTGGCGGAGGTAGTGGGGGCAGTGTGCCATTCCGAACTCTGAATAAATATCCCTACTCTTCAAACTCAGTCTCGGAGTAAGTTTTGTATGCTGGCTTTGCATAAATGATGGCAGCTTTTGAGCAGCTTTAGAGCAGCTTTAAATTTGTCATATAGGCATATTTGATTTTAAATTTTAAAGCTTTAAAGCAATGGTCATCTCAGTAGTTGTAATGTAATTGATGTATAAATTAATGCATGCCCACTGAATACAATTAATCTGTTTGAAAATTTACCTTAATGTATTTTGATCAGTGGTTCTCCACCCTTTAACTTCAAGGCCCCCCACTGTCAGAGAAAATATTGGAAGGCCTTCTATGTAGGGTATTTTTTACTATTATAAGATATTTCCTCTAATTCTACTGTAATAATGACAATCCTGTTCTCAAGTTTTAATAAAAGAGACTACTATCGTCAATATATTAAAACTATTAATCATTATAATTTGTTCTCCAGAATGTCTAGAACTGTATATTCTTCATTAAAGAATAATGAAGGCAAATGTTGAAGGCAGTATTAATTTAATAATGTATTAATTTTCAGTAAGTTTTATAAAGTAATATTTAAATCATAATAATCTTTCTATCTAAATAATTTTAAAGATCTTGAGGCTGGGTCCCCACCCCTGGTTGAGAACCACTGTAGATACAGTTTCTATTCCACCTTTTCAGTGTCAGTCTAGAGTCTTCCCTTGCAGAAACCCATGCTGCTAGGCATCTTCCAGAAACATACTGTTCGAGACACTCTCACTCATTCAAACGAAATCAGAAGGCATGCAGTAATTGGTCGTAAGGCTGTATTTTGCATGCTTTGGAATTTGAAACAACCAGTTATGTCATAAGATCCTGTTGATATGATGACATTATTTGTATGGTCAGCATTCTCCTGTCTCATCTAGAGCAGGGGTCGGCAACCTATGGCACGCGTGCCAGCATCGGCACGCAGAGGGGTAATCACTGGCATGCCAGCAAAAGCGAAAGATAAGTAGACTATTGTGTTTATATAAATTCCGCACCTACATTCCAATCTACATATTGATGTAATCCTCAAGATTAAGCAGCATGTTTTCATCAGCTGAATGGAAGGCTAAACAAAAAGTAAAAATGTGAAGAGACTGCAGTAGACCCAACAGACTCGACCAATCATGAGCCGGCAGTGCTTCATTTTCGGTTAATCACGTGAGTAAACACGCCCACTTTGCTTCAGTCAGGATGCGTGGATGACAGCCTACATTCTGTGTTTCATTTGTTTATTGCTTTCAGAACAAAATGTGATGTAATAAGGAAAACACCACTATTAATCATTGAGATTTCCAACCCAGCATACAGGTACACCTTCAAAATTACTTTAAACGATTTAAAGTGAAAACATAAACCCACTTCGAGGGGTTAAAAAATCTATTAAAAATATTAATTATACCTGGAAATAAAAGTTTGGGGATTTTGCAGGTGCGGTTCACTGAAAAGGTCTAAATAGTTGATTAATAATTAATGATTAAAGAATTAATGAATTAATGATTGTCAACAGGTTCGTTTGAGTAATGGAGGAGTCAGGAGATAGCGAAGCAGGTTTTGAGGTCAGTACCTTTAATCTGAATTTTTCCGGTACATACGACGGTAACTGCCGTTAAAATTAAACATTCAACACAAAAGTAGCACACTCAAGCTGTTGTGCTTTCCGGACACTCTCCCTCTCTCTCTCTCTCTCTCTCTCTCTCTCGACACTTGGCATCCTTAAATGTCTCTCTCCGTATCACTATAACAAAACACAGGTGTTAGAGATAATTACAAACCAAGTGACAAGCCTTACCGCTCTCTCTCTCTCTCTCTCTCTCCTGCAGACCGACACACGACCACACCCCCCATGCCACCGCTGACTCGGGCCGGGGCAAAATCCGGCCTGCCCACTCCCCCCCCATTTCTGGAGAGAAAGTCAGCCACAACCATCTGCGCCTTCGGCCTGTGGACCACCTTGAATTTAAAGGGCTGGATCCAGATACCAACGGGTGAAGGGGCATGATCGGAACAGTGTGAAAGCCCGCCCCAGCAGGTAGTAACGGAGCGTCAGAACCGTCCACTTAATCGCAAGACACTCCTTCTCGATGGTGCTATATTTTGTCTCCCTGAAGGAGAGCTTGCGACTAATAAAAAGCACTGGCCGTTCCTCCCCTCCGACCACCTGCGAGAGCACTGTGCCCAGCCCCCTGTCAGATGCATCAGTCTGCAAAATAAAGGGGCGAGATAAATCAGGTGCATGTAAAAGTGGCAACCCACACAGTGCAGATTTTACTTTAAGGAAGGCCTGTTGGCACGACTCTGTCCACTGGACCGGATCGAGAGCCCCCTTTTTAGTAAGGTCAGTCAGCGGGCTGGTGACATCAGAATAACTAGGTATACACGATTGCTGCAGTTTTGTCAACCTGTGGACGCACCTGTCCGTGACCCAGTTGGAACCCCAGATACCTAACTTCCACCCGCCCAATTGCACACTTACTCGGGTTTGCCGTGAGTCCTGCCCGCCTCAGCGCTCTCAGGACAGCCCTCAGATGTTGCATATGCGCCGCCAGTCATTACTGTAAATTATAATGTCATCCAGATATGCGGCAGCATACACCGTGTGCAGTCTGAGGATCTTATCCATAAGCCGCTGAAACGTGGCCGGGGCTGCAAAAAAAAAAACGAACGGAAGAGTCACAAATTGGTGTAATCCAAACGGTGTGGAAAAAGCGTTTTTTTTTCTCGGGACACTGGAGTTAAAGGGATCTACCAATACCCCTTTGTTAAGTCCAGCATCGAGTAAAATTGAGCCGCGTCCAACCGATCGAGTAACTCACCAATACGTGGCATTGGATAAGCGTCAAATTTGGACACCATGTTCACTTTTCGATAGTCAACACAGAAACGGACCGAGCCGTCGCTCTTCAGTATCAGAACTACCAGGCTGGCCCAATCACTGTGCGACTTCTGTATTACACCCATTTCGAGCATTGCCTCTAATTCCTCCCCAACAACATTTTTCTTGTGCTCATTAATTTGCTTTGAGTGATACCTCCGGTCCGAGCTCCGCCTTCTCTGGAACCGCCGTCGCCAAGGCTACAGGTGCCGCCTCACTCCATGGTTTGAGGAGGTTGAGGTGGTAGGTTTGACGTGACCCTCTCCTATCTGTTCGCTTAACCTCATAATCGAGATCTCCAACTTGTCGCGTGACCTCAAAGGGTCCTTGCCACTTGGCGAGTAATTTGGAGTGCGAGGTGGGCAGCAACACAAGTACTTTATCTCCCTGTGAAAATTCCTGTAGCCGAGTGCCCCTGTCATACAGTCGGCGTTGGCGTTCTTGCACTTGGAGCAAATTCTCCTGTGTTACCATCCCAAAGTGTGGAGTTTTTCTCGAAGGTCAAGATCATACTGAATTTGATTTTTGCTATCCGAAGGTCCTTCCTCCCAAGCTTCCCCTATGACATCAAGCACGCCCCGTGGCCGGCGCCCGTACAGTAGTTCAAATGGGGAAAAGCCGGTGGAGGCTTGCGGGACCACTCGTACTGAAAACAGCAGGGGTTTGAGCCACTTATCCCAGTTTTTAGCATCTTCGTGTACAAATTAACGAATCATGTTTTTCAAGGTCTTATTAAATTGCTCCACCAGTCCATTGGTCTGCGGTTGGTAGACGCTGATACGAATCAACTTAATGCCTAATAATTCATATAGTTCGCGAAGTGTACGTGACATGAACGTTGTGCCTTGATCCGTGAGGATTTCCTTTGGAATCCCCACTCGGGAGATAATTTTGAAGAGTGACTCCGCAACACTGCGTGCTGAGATGTTGCGTAAAGGCACTGCTTCCGGATATCGCATTGCATAGTCCACCAGAACTAACACAAAGCGATGCCCGTGTGCAGTCTTTTCTAATGGGCCGATGAGATCCATTCCAATTCTGTCGAAGGGGATCTCGATCAACGGCAGTGGGCGCAATGGCGCTTTTGGGGTGGCTGGTGGGTTCACGAACTGACATTCCCGGCACGCCGCACACCACTTGCAAACGTCCCCGTGAATGTCCGGCCAAAAGAAACGGGCCGTTATACGGTTCAAAGACTTTTCGTGACCTAAGTGGCCGGCCATTGGATTATAGTGAGCCGCCTGGAAGAGTGTTTCCTGACGGCTCTTCGGTACTAACAGCTGAGTTGTAACCTCTTTGGTTTGAGTGTCCTGCGTCACTCGATACAACCGCTCTTTGATAATCTAAAAGTACGGGTATCTCACATCAGTTACCGGGCTGGAGCTGTTGACCATCAATTACTTTCACTTGGTCGAAGGCGTGCCTGAGGGACTCGTCACGCGACTGCTCCAGAGGGAAATCCCCCTCAGGGAAGCCCCTGAGGATGGGCACTCCCTCGTCTGCGTCATCTTGACACGGAGCCGACGTTGACGGCCCCGGCACCGCCTCCCCAGCCATAGTATCACACGCCACACCCTGCCCCACCACACTGCAGGACTCATCCACACACATTACCCTCAGTAAATGTTTAAAACCGGGCCAACTGGTTCCCAGGATTAGTGGATGGGTGAGGCGGAAATTAACCGCAGCCTCGACTCTATGCCTTTTTCCCCTGAATTGTATCTCAACAGTAACCACTGAATACTTGTGAATGTCCCCATGCACACACCTCACTCTCACCAGTTTATTTTTATCCAATGCCCCGCTTTGCACCAAGTGTTGGTGGATCGAGATTTGAGAACAACCTGTATCCACCAAAGCTTGATGTGTATCCCCCTTCACCCTTACCGTTATGCGATACATTCCTGCCCGATCGGGGGTGGCCTGTGGAGCGTCGGGGATCCGTACCAGTGTCCCCACCTCCATCACTGAACACCGCTCCTGGCTATGTTCGGCTTCCCCGCAGCTCCAGCAGACCGGCCCAGGTCTTCCTTCCGCACTCGTAGGGGCGGGCTCGCCAACATGGGGGGAATAGTGGAGAGAGACAGGGGGGTTTGAAGGGGCAGACAAGGTAAAGGATCCTCTGGACCAGGGTCGGGATCTGGGCGGGCCTCCCCACCTCGAGGAGCCGGAATTGGGCGGGAGTGAGGGGAACGGGGGGAAGGGGAGGGAACACCAGACACAGGGGGTGGAGAGAGAGAGAGAGAGGAGATACTGCCTCGCCGCTTCCTGGGAACGCCGCCATGTAGTCCTCTGCCAGCTGGACGGCTCCACCAACGACGCCGGGCGGTGACACTGGACCCACTCCGACATGCCTCGGGGAAGTTGGTAGACGAACTGCTCCAGTACCACCATGTCGACCACTTCCATGACGTCGCGGGTTCCCCCCACCAACAGCCATTTCTGGCAGGCGTCACGGAGCTGCTGCGCAAACGGGCGGCCGTCCTTCCCGAAGCTCAACAAGCGGAATAGCTGCCGACTCTGCTCCGGGGTCCGACCGACCCGTTGCTGGATAGATATTTTGAGTTCATAGTCCAGGAGCCTGGCGGCGGGAAGTTGTCTCCCCAGAAAGCAGGGGCAATAGGTGGGCCGCCCACTGATCGGGAGGCCACCTCCATACCTCTGCAGTTTTCTCGAACAGGTTGAGGAAGGCCTCCGGATCATCGCTTGGCCCCATTTTCGCGAGGGCCAGCGGAGGGACGGGCTCCGAGGAGGACGCAGCGCCAGCCCCCTCCCTGGAAATCAGGCTCCGCAGCGCTTGCCGGTCCTCGGCTTGTGCCTGGAGCAAGGCTTGAAAGCGTTGTTCTTGCTCCCGGCGAACCTCCATGATGGCATGGTGTGTCTGCTGAATGTTGGTGAGGGCATTGATGACTTTGGCCAGCGGTGAAGGCTCCATAGCGGCACTCTCCTCTACACCCGGGTTTTGGCACCACTGTCAACAGGTTTGTTTGAGCAATGGAGGAGTCAGGAGACAGCGAAGCAGGTTTTGAGGTCAGTACCTTTAATCTGAATTTTTCCGGTACATACGACGGTAACCGCCGTTAAAATTAAACATTCAACACAAAAGTAGCACACTCAGGCTGTCGTGCTTTCCGGACACGCGCTCTCTCTCTCTCTCTCTCTCTCTCTCTCGACACTTGGCATTCCTTAAATGTCTCTCTCCATATCACTATAACAAGACACAGGTGTTAGAGATAATTACAAACCAGGTAACAAGCCTTACCGCTCTCTCTCTCTCACGCAGACCGACACACGACCACACCCCCCATGCCACAATGATAAATTATAATAATTTTTCACTCAAACTGTTATTCTGATAATATCATTTGTATTGAAAAACAAACAATTAAATTAGAAAACTGCAAAATATAAACATTTTCACAAGTGGACACAGCCATTGATTGAACTAACACAGTTGTCCCCTCTCTCCACATGTCTCTCTTCCTAAAGGTAGATGGATTACTTATGACGAGTCATGGTTTGCTGCAGTGAAACAAATATGTCTTCTCAAGGGACTCTGTATGCAGAGGTATACACCAGCACTTTTCAAATCCGGAGCAAGATCACTTCAGCACCAGAGTTATCTTGTTGGCTATCTAATAGAATGGAATGTTGGTTTTCAGCAGCATGTATCTTAGACCAGTTTAATTTATTCTGAATACTCAAGCGATGCATTTACATACAATTCTCACAGAACAAGCAGCTGGATGACAACCTGTCAGGATTCAAAAGTGGACACTCCACCGTGACTGCCCTGCTGTCTATCACTGAGTCACTGAGACAGGCGAAAGCTGGATCCAGATCATCCGTCCTGATTCTACAGGACATTTCTGCAGCCTTTGACACAGTCAACCATCAGATCCTACTCTTCAACCCCTCCAATCTGAGCATCACAGGAACTGTGCTTGAGTGGTTTAATTACTGTCTCTCAGGTAGGTCCTTCAATGTAGCCTGGAGAGGTGAGGTGTCCAAGTCACATCAGCTACTTACTGGGGTACCTCAGGGATCAGTGCTTGGGCCACTTCTCAATATACACAACATCACTGGGACCCATCATTCAGGCACATGGTTTCTCTTACCACTGCTACGCTGATGACACATAGCTCTACTGGTCTTTCCAGCCCAACAACACCATTGTGACTGTTCGAATCTCTACCTGTTTGGATCTCAGCCTGGATGAAGGAACACCACCTGCTACTTAACCCAGCCAGAAATGAACTGTTGAACACAACATTTCCATGCAGCTGGGTTCAATTACAGTAATGCCTTCCAAAACTGTCAGAAATCTAGGAGTAACCATCGATAACCATCTAAATTTCACAGACCACGTCTCAAAGACAGCACGATCATGTAGATTTACACTCTACAATATCAGGAAGACAAAACCCTGATACTAGTGAAACTTTGTAATACAGCACTTTTCATACCACTGTCTCTTAAGATGATTTGCTTGTATTCCTCTTTTGTAAATCGCTTTGGATAAAAGCGTCTGTCAAATGAATAAATGTAAATGAATAAATGTAAATACAATTGCTCAGGTGGTTGCTGGGGTATGCTGTCAGCTGTGACATGCTAGTAGTCGCCTAATCTGGTCTGTCTAACTCAAGCTAAGGAAAAACAAAACAAAATGGTAAGCAGCGTGAATGTGCTGTCCAGGTGCCGTAACTTCAGCATCTATGGATTGAAACTGCATCAGTGCAAATGTGCTGTCAAAAAACTAATAAACAAACTAATAACTAGATAAACTAGATAAACCCCAGCAGGAAATGTTTTTTAACAGATGCTAGGGATACACTGCTAGATTCACACGACTGAAATCCACCTCACACCTCACAAAGCCCACATGTAGCTGCATGTGTGGAGCAGATCTAGTCTGCAGAGACCAAGCCCATACCATGTCATATATATATATATATATATATATATATAGAGAGAGAGAGAGAGAGAGAGAGAGAGAGAGAGAGCGAGAGAGAGAGAGAGAGAGAGAGAGAGAGAGAGAGAAAGAAAGAATGAAAGTCATACTGGTTTGGAACAACATGAGGGTGATTAAATGAGGACACAATTGTTTTTTGGGTGAAAAATTTAATCCCAGACATCTTGTATACCACTGCTATAATAACACTCATCATTCAGTGTTCTCAAAAAAATAAGAAAAGGCCAAACAATCCCCCAGGTGTCACAGAAATTTGCTAGTTATATAAGATGGTGTGATACACTCCCTAAAAACAGCTGTTTGTGATTCTAGTCGAAAATAGAGTGAAAACTTTCCAGGTCACCTCCTCTCGTCTAAGTACTTCTACCTCGTTTTGTTCTACCATTTTTTTGCTCTGCATTGTAATATATGTTGCCGGTCAGAGGTAAAATGGCTTGTTGTTATGGCAACTGGGCTGACTTCTCATTCAAGACATCGTTCAGCAGATCATGTTGTATAAAGACAGGCAAAGAAGGGGTTGGGGAGGACAGAGGTTTGTGTGTGTGGGGGGGTATAAGATATCAAAGGAAAAGAAAGTGCTGATCTGCAATTCAGAACATGCAATTAAAGGAAATTATGTTCGACCCGATTTTGTTCTTGTTGCATACTTGGGGGCAACCTAAGGAAAGTTAATACAAGAACTCTTTCCAAGTGTTAATATCTAAGTTTATATTTTCAAATTGTTTAAATAGCCAGCTTAATTATGATGGTCAATGGTGATGCTTGACCTATATAAATACAACTCTCCTTAAAGCAGGTTCATATAGACAAGGGCAAAAGTCAAGCAGTGCTGATCTATGATAGTGGGCTTCATGAAGCAAACCAAAACTTTCCTTAAAGGCATATTCCGGGTTCAATTCAAGTTAAGCTCAGTCGACAGTGTTTGTGGCATAATATTGATTACCACAAAAAATGCTCCTTTTCTTTAAAAAAAGCTAAAATCTTGGTTCCAGTGAGGCACTTACAATGGAAGTGAACAAGCACGCCACTAGGGGTGGGCTTATTGGGCTTAAGCCCCAGATGTTCAAATAAAAGCCCCAAATGTTTTTATAATCTTATACTAATTACTGAGTTTTCATGCATGCAGTTAAAAATTCTGATCGCTAAGCATCAAAAGTGTCTACATTCACTCTTGACACCAACCGCCCAATCAGACAAGAAGTACTGACTGACATGAAAACTGGCCAGTCGTTGATATGAATTTACATACGATCCAGCCAATGAGATTGGAAATTTTGGATGTAATTACCTCAATGTTTAAAGAGACAAATGTTTTGTAGGTGTGCACTTGTCTTGATGAGGAGATTTATCAGAATATTGAAATTGACATTTTAAAAAAGAAGTAGTAAAACAGCCTCAGCCGACATAAGCACTTCAACAGCAAGATGTATTCTGCCAACTGCTTCAGGTATGTGTAACTCCTAATTAATTGCACTGTCAAATGAGGATAACTATTTGCCCCTTAACAGCCTAGTAACTTTAAGAATTTTTGAGTCAAAAATATAAATAATTTTTTCTCAGGGTTACACCACATGAATAAAATGTACTTTTTCATAAAAATGTCAAAATATATTTCAGATGTTTTTTAAACATCTTCCTTTCTACATCTTGACTGCGGGCATTCCAATTTCTACCATTAATTTTAATAGAAGTGGCCCATCTATAGTAAATGCTAAAGTGCCAATGCTTATCTCAGCCAACGAAATACTGAAAAAACACTATTTTACTGTGTTTTATAGTTTTTATGGTCAACATAAACAACAAAATGGCTACCTACTTGTTTTTGATTTGGTGGACAAAAGCATTTTAAAATATGAATCATATTTTAAAACAATTGTTTCACTGTTTATTTTTTAAGAAATAAAAATAAAATATTATTCTGCACTAGTCATGCCAACATTTTTCAAGAATTTCAGATTTTAATGTGACTTTGTTTTTGTGTCTCTGGACACATCATCAAATTTTTTATTTTAAGCCCCAGAAAAAAAATATCAATATGAATATAAATATCTCAGCAACTGAAAAATGTTCATCATAGAAGAGGTATATTTCCCCTTCTGTCATTCACTCGACGTTGTGTCAATTGTAGTGACACAAGGGACTTCTTTCGGGAGCCTCGGATACCTATGAATATGAAGTAAGGCCAATGCCAAATTGGCAAACAGAATTTGCATGTCCCGACCCAGACATACGGGTATAAAAGGCGGGGATCGTGCATCTGTTCAGTCAGATTCTTTCTTCGGAGCCGAGCGGTTGTGTGTGTTCAGCGAGCTGAAAACTCACTCTATTCCACTCACCTCTAAAAGAGAGCATACTTGTTGGATCTACGGTGCATTGCCAGTGGCTTTCTCCCTCCTCTGCAGTCCACGCCCCTGGGCGCTTCGACAGTTTCTTCTAAAAGAGCAAACAACTCCTCTAAAAGAGTATTATTTTCTAAAATAAAAGAGTTAACGCATTGGCGTAGAATGTCTTTTTAAAGAGGCGTCTTTATCAAGATGCCCTTCCGCCTTTACGTTGTTCCTAGATAGATATCTGTGGCAGATATCTCTCCACTTCTGACGGCCATCACTCCACTCGTAACGGTGCTGCCTTGTGTGTCTGGGTCATGATCACACCGAGGCAGCGTTTGTGGATGGTTCGTGTACTCATTGCGAGAACCTGACCATGGCATCGTTGCGGTCACGGCTTTCCTTCCTCAAGGGAAACGCCACTCCAGCCACCCCCCGCATTGCTCCTTCTTCCCTGAGGATTGAGGACAACCTGGCTGGCGATGGATGCGATTTGGGGATTTCAGCGTGCATGGTTTCGCAGGGTAAATCCCCATGAACCACCTGCCCCCCAGCACGCTCGATTACATCTGTCCGGGATCGCCGTGAGACCGGCTCACCTCACGGCCAGTCTGATGTCTCTGTCGGTGCCATAGAGCAGGATGATGACATCGGTGCTGCTTCGGAGAGCGTTGTGGTGTCTGACGCGGAGGACTCAGCTGAGCTGCCGCCTTCGGGTATGCCTGCCCAGTCAGAGGCTGACACTCAGATGTCCGATATGCTTGCCCGGGCCACCATAAGCATAGGGCTAGACGATTGGTTCCTAGGGTCAGGGTGCTGCTCGAAGCCACCCCACCCGGTTCCTTTCTTTCTGGAGGTGCATGACGAGCTAATGAGGTCATGGAGGGCACCTTTTACTACCCGGAACCGACCTCCTTACTCGTCCGCTCTCACTACCCTCAATGGCGGGGCGGTCCACGTGTACACGGTGGACCCCCAGGTGGACAAATTGGTTGGGGTGCATCTGTGCCCGCAAAGCACAACCACTTGGTGGGATCATCCCGCACTCCCCTCCAAGGCCTGTACGACGACGTCGTTGCTGACAGTGAAAGCCTACATGGCCGCCGGACAGGCCACCTCCGCCCTGCATGCCATGGACCTTGACGCATCTCTTTTCTTGGCATGGAGTTAGACTCCATTAGAAAAGAAAAGAGAAAGTCATTGCTGAATTGCCTCTTGTCATTCAAAATAGGCACTGCGGCCCTTCTAAAACAGTCCCAGATGCTCCTGGGGCATATGGCATCCTCAGCTGCGGTGCTAGGGTTGATACACATGAGACCGCTCCAGCACTGGCTTCAGACTCGTGTTGCAAGAAGGGCATGGCGCGATGGCACATATCGTGTGATCTTCACCCCCCCCTGCCATCAGTTATTCAACCCCTGGACAGACCTCTGTTTTCTGCGGACAGGAGTACAGGTGCATTGTGGTCACCACCGATGCGTCCAAACAGGGTTGGGGCACCGTGTGCAACGGGCACGCAGCCACTGGTTCCTGGTCGGGCCCACGGCTGCCGGCGGACCCGCATCTCCCTTAGGCAGTTCCATGTTTTGTAGCAACTACTCCCTCGCTAGGTAGGATCTACTACCACGCCACTTTCACATGTGGCCTGAAAAACCAGTGATGTATTTGCCACATTTCTACCTCCCCCCCAGCCTTGGCAGGTTGTGGTCTCCTTGGGGTTTTTCCCCCTGAAAGAATAGGACTGGAAAAGAACTCCTTCCACCATGCGTGTTATAGCTAGATGGCCCAGCCGCATCAAATACTCTATGAAGAAACATAGAGCGAAAAGGCAGCAGCTGGCACGGCCTGCTCCCATGCTTGCCACGTCGCTTGTTCCCACCCCCCAAAGGAATACTTGGTCGGATGCCGGGAACCTAATAAAAACAATATGACGTCTTAGTGGGGTAGTGGGGAGGGTTATGTGCAGTCTGACAGTCAAGACAATGATTTTTACTTTATTTTATAGAAATAGTGGAACGAGTCGAAAATCCTTTTTGTTGTAATCAACATTATACTACAAATGCTGTTGATTGATTTTAACTTGTATTGAACCCAGAATATTCCTTTAATACATATTTAGCACTAAAATATCTCTCTATATCTATGCATTAGATACATGTAAGGCAAATGCTAAATATAGCACTACCATCTAGCTTTATAGTATCTACACTGTGAAACATGCTAATGCATTGCTGAATCATTGTCAACTCTCCATATGTAAGTTGGTATTTGCTATGTTATATTAGTATGATGGTACTGTATATAGGATGCAGTCACTATATATAGATGCATTCTGCTTCTTCTTTCGACTTCCGTCCAATTATGTAGTCTGCAGATTCAAATGCAGTCAAGCAAAGCAAACTGACATATTAACGATGCCATCCTAATGCATGTTAGTTCATGTCTGCAGTATTTCTAATTCATTTGAGAAACATTAGAATACAAATACTCTGCTGATATTTGCATGCACGTTTTTGAAGGTAGAGACTGAAAAGTGGAAGTTGACTTTACTTGCAGCATCAACTTTTACAGGAAAAAAAGGCGTGAATCTGCTACAACAAAACACATTGACAGTACAGTGTATAATCTACTGTACACAAAAAAGGTATATGTGCATACACACTTACCTGAGCAAACAAAATACAACTCCTTTCCATTATTTTAACCATTGCACCGTGCCCTAAGTAATAAGACTTACCACAAGATGTATTGTGTTATAATGCTCAGTAATAGTAAAGAGTTTTCACTTTAAAAAAAGGTTTAGCCAGTGTGTAGGCCAAAAGACATAACTTGCCTCATCTGGTGGGATCTAAATAGCATCTTTAGGAAAAAGGCCATGCATCAATGTTGTGTAAGTCTTTGAATTAGCCTACAGGGCGATATAAAGACTGTGAAGTGCTGTTTGGAAAATCATTGCTTTATAAAGCTATTCTACCTTCACAAATACTCCACTGTAAAGGTTATTGATATCTTGCTATGGCTTGTTATGTTGCCATAAAAGTGGAACAGTACCCTAGCAAAAGGTCCTCTTGAATAAACAATACATAGCTTGAAAAGGAGACAAACAGACATTTACATCACTGTACGAAAGAGAGGCACATCAGCAATTGTGTGTGCATCAGAGTGCATGTCATGGTGTCCTTGAATCTGAGCTGCACTGAAGTATGTGGAAGCATCATTGGTCTATTAGCATGCCGGCTCCTGTCAGTGTGTAATATGTGTGTTTGTGTCTGTATGTATGAGAACAACAAGACAGATGCCAAGACATCAGAGAGGGGAAATTACAAGAATGAACAGTATGGGGTTTGAGACCAGAGGGGAATAGAGGAAGTCATGCGGGGGAGGGATTTCATAAGTGCGCCCTGCTGAGTGCTTCACTGAAGCAGGCCTGTATGAATGTGCAGATGGGATTTAAGGTGGAGGGCTGCCCTGACTTTGGGATTCCATAGCGAGTCAGATATTTTAGCCTAACTCTATTCCAAATGTCACTTCCAAGAACATCATACTCAACTATATATGGCACTTTCCTCTAATACAGTACACTTTGGAGTCCCTTGACTTTCTTAAAACATTAGGGGCACACATATCGTTTTTTGTAGTAAGACCTATTAGATATGTATCTCACATAAAATGTACCTAGCTTGAAAAGTAGGTCGTCTTAAACACATCGAATGCATGATTCACCTTCCTTTAAATAGAGATTTTGGCCTTCTCCACCTCAGAGGTCTAGACCTTCTTCACTATTTCCATTCTTGACTATATCAGTTCCATCAATTAAATGTTAATTGTGTTAAATGTGTTAAATTACATAACCTGTAGAATTCATGTTAAATTATAACTTATAAAATAAATGGATCATATAATATTTAGTTTGATCTCTAGAGATTGATGATAATCATTTTCTGAAATCTAAAGTGATAGATCATCCAAAAAAAAAAAAAAGTTCTGTAATATTTTACTCTCCTTCTTGTTGTTCCAAACATATATGATTTTCTTTTTTCAGTGCAACACAAAAAGATATCTAAAAATTGTCCCAGTCACCATTCACTTCCTCTGTAAGTAAATACATGTCATAAAAGTGAACGGAGACTGAGGCTGTCTAATGTTCAATTCTATCTTCCTTTTGAGACCCTATTTTGTACCTTATTTGTGGAAGGTGCCATATACCTATTTAAGAATTTTGCTGATTGCTAAATTATTTGAATTGGCAAAAAGAAAGAGAAGCACTTTTTTAAGCAAAGATGAGACAGATCTTTTTTATATGCATTACTGTAAAATAATTAAACTGACATAAAATGGACTGCAAACTGTATTTTTTACATTTCTGTAATACACTCATAACAGTTGGTATTGTGTGGAACTTTTAACAATCTTAAATCCATAAATAATAATTACTAATCTGATTTAATTACTGTGCAGAACTATTGCAATGCAGCATGATAAATGGTAAGAGCAATCAGTAGCTTTTATATAAGAAAATAGTGGGAAATAATGCATATGCATATTATTCAGAATATAATATATAACATTTTATTAAGATTTATACTCTTTGGGAAGTCAGTGGCATCTTTAAAGTTATCACTGCAAACTAAACTGAGATAGAAATAATATTTTTGCATTGAAAATGTACACACTTTACTTTAGAAATGTAACTTATTTTTATTTTATTTATTCTAATAGTGCAGGCATATTCAACATAATCAAGAGCGAGAAAGTAATGTGGAACAAAATCCCAAAAGTAGCCTTGGGGAAAAGGGCTTCATCTCAGTACTGTATGGAAAGTATGATCAATAGAGATTCTCACAATGCTGTTGAAACACTGCAGAGAAATGATGACACAGTTACAGCATGAATGCAATTCAAAACTCTACAACAATTTCATGGGGTAAAACTGGAGGCTGAGCGGTCAGGTGGGGTCACCTGTCATCCCACAAATTACTCATTATTCAATTTAACATTGCACACTGATTATATGTAATTATATAGAAAGGTTGTAATTGTAAAGTTAAGAAACCGAAGCTTGGCAAAAGCCAACCTAAGTCACACTGGAATTTAAGTAATAGTTCACCCCAAAATATATATGTACTATCATTTACCCTCATGTTGTTACAAAACTGAATCACTTATATTCTTTCATGGTAAATATTCACTTTTTATTTTATGGAAAGTAGCTGCTTGGGCATTCTGCTATAAATAACATTCCACAGAAGAAAGTTTTTATATGTTTTGGAAGATATGAGGGTGAGTAGATGATAAAATAATAATTATTTTTTTGGTGAAATGATCCTTTAAGTGGGCTTGCTTGAAAATAGATTTTTTTCTACACTGGATTTCAAGAATGCAGGGGCAAACAATAACAAATGCATTGCAAATTAGAAACAATGCAAGTATATTCCACTCTGAACATCTCATATTCTTCACACTTTTAGGAGCCAAATTTGGTTTAGGTCTTCTATCTGGAATTCAGAGGATTTAAATTTCTATAATATGGATTTGGAAGTTTTCTGTGCAAAAGCCTTTACCACGCTATGAAAACTATACAATGCTGGACTGAAAATGCTTCAGTAAAAAGAAGCTTCTGTTTCTCCTGTAGACTGTGAGCCAAAGATAGTGCTAAAAAAATATCATTAGATAGATTTAATTCTCATTAAATTAAACTCTAAAATCCCTTTAATTAAAGACAATTCATTATACAGTACAATGTTTGAAAGTGCTATATAATATTCTGTAAACATAAAGATGACTGCAGAGGTGTAACATATGCTATCTATGTAAGGATGACTTTTACAACAGCGACTTAAGTGCCATAAGCTCACGCAAAATTTTAAAAGGGCTCGTTCAATTTTAAATAATTAGGTAATAAAGTGAATTATGAGGTCATAGAAACATTAGGGAAATTCATAACTGTGTGAAAGTGTTGCAACCTTAAGGACTAGATCTGAGTTTGGGAGTTGGCCTTAGATCAAAAAAGACAAGACATAAAGGAAATATAACATCCAATCAGGGTATGCTCATAGATCTTCATGGCATTGTATATTTTTTCAAACAACCACAATTTTCTTTTTTTTTACATTTTGAAGAATATGTGTGTTGCTTGCCTTGCAAGTGAGAATATGTGAATGTTTTTTTTAGTATACTGCTATGCGGTTGCACATGTGTTTTGTGGTGGTTGCTAGGGCAAGTCTCTAGATTGTGTCTCTTTCAATGTACTGTATGTCTATGTAACTTTTTTCTTTATCCATTTTTTCATCCACGAGTCATAAATCCACAGTAAATTTGGGAACAGTAGGTCGAAAGTTCTGCTTTGCTAACTGAAATTTAAATCACTGCCCTCAAACACGGTGACCGAAGCTGAAAGTGCTGTTGAATGTACATTAGTACAGTAAGTTATGTGTATGAATCAAAGGTAGTTTCTTAGTGAAATGTAAAAAGCAAGTTGTGTTTATAGTTGTAAATTATGTAATACCATTAACAGGAATACATAATTTATTAACTATACCCCTTAACTCAAACCTCAACCCCAACATTTATTTTTGAGCAAAAAAGCAAACAGAATTGCGTTCACCATTGTTTATGGGTAGGTGATTATGTGATGGTTCCCAGTGTACCAGAACCCATATCTCGGAGGTTGCTCCTATGATGTAGTAGTGCTAGAGGGGAATGTTTTTATGCCTGAATATATGCAAAAAATGTAAATTTGGGATGGTGCTTGCCAGTAATTTGGCTGAATGGGATTGATTTCAGGGTACATGAAATTTTGGGAGCAATGTTGATTTACTGTATGAACATGATGGTAAATAATATGTCTGACTGCTTAGTAAAGCAATAGCAGAACTCTTCTCAACAAGCCACATGATTTGAGGGATCATTCATGTCCATAACAATAACAATGCAGGCCAAAAAATGTCAACATTCAATAATTAGGGTTTGGGGTTTCTTCAAACTCTAAGCCAGCACCTCAAATAAAAAAGTGTTTTTACTAACTATTTAATTATTATCTACTAATTACATCTTCTGCTGTGTAATTAGATTTCTGTAGTAATTTCTCTGTCTGAAAAGTAGTTGCATTACTTATTACTAATTACTTTCTAAAACTATTATCAACCTCAACCAGATGAAATAGACATGAAATTATTCTTTTAATTCTTTCAAATAAACCATAGAATTTCAAACTAATTATCGATGAACTGGCCAAAGTAATTAAGGGGGCTTCAATAACTTAGAAAACATATATTTTTACATTAGACTTTAAATTTCAGTTTTAAATTCACCATTGTCTTATAAAGAATTGTTCTATAGTCTATACAGTATTTAAAACAATTACATCAGAAGTAACTTCAATTCAATTACTGAAAAATTACTGAGTAATCCATTACTTTACTTTTTTTAGTGAAATGCATTATAGCCAGCACTGGCGTTAACACAGTACATATTTTAGAACAAAGGACTGGTATGTTTGTTAAAAGCTGCCCTATGCAACACGTTTTATTAGAAACAACTAGAAAGCTGAAGATTAATAATGTTAATTTTTATCACTGTGTGCTCTTACACTCAAAGAGTGCTAATATAGTATGGGATGGTTATAAAAAGCAAGGGTAAGTAATCTCATTCCTTGGGGATCTATAAACACGCCAGACCCCCACAGTGAAATTGCCTGTCCCAGGGTTAGGCACTGAAGCACTGCCTAATATGCTTGGCTGGCAGTGTCTCCGGTAGCTAGCACACTCCAAACCCTCTCATTTAGGATTGTCAGGCTAAGACTTCCCATGCCTGTCGCATCCTGGAAATGTCACGAGCCAAAGTGCTGAAGGAGAGCCCGCGAAATGCAGCCGAGCTCTGAAATGTTTCTTGGTGCTCACATCGACAGGTGACCGGGCAAGACAAAATGATGGATGAGCACGTAGGTGGGAAAGTGGAGTGTTAAACAGAACCAATAAACTTTATAACAATACAAGCTTTGCAGAGACAGTGTACAGCAGAAAAGGGATGGTAAGGATAGTCACCCTGTTGTTTCATATACATACGGTTGTCTTTCTTCAGCGAAACACAAAAGGAGATGTTAAACAGAATGATCGGTGACATGCTAACATACTGCCTAACATTTCCTTTTGTGTTCCATGGAAGGGATTGGAACAACATGATGGTGAGTTGATGATTAAATTTTTTTCCTCTTTTAGGTGAAATACCCCTTTAATGAAGAGGTCAGACTACTCCATCATGATTAGAACAAATGAGCCAATCACCACCCACCCCAGGCAACACAGTTCCAACCTCACACATACTCACACACAGACAGACACCCACGCAATCACATCACACAGCTAACCTCTTTTCACCAGGGTCCCATCCTTGATTTCTCCTGTAAAGCTTATCTTATTACAGCAGCTCTGTCCCACCGGACACAGCTGTTAATTAGTTTTCTGCCCCTTCTCATGTTTTTGTCTCTATCTCTCTCTCTCTTTGCAGTGCCAGGTGTGCTTTCTGGTGCTAAGTCATCAAGGATAGTACAAGGAGTCCTCTCTATAATGCAAATAATGTCCATATTGTTATTTCTCTTTTAGAGCTAACAAATTAAATGTTATGCTACTGATGAAGATAAATATGATAACAGTGCTAAACTGTACATGTGATTAATGGTGACCAATGATCATAATGAATAGCAGGTGATATTTTAAAGGAAGTTCAACAAAAAAGATAACTGTGTCATTATTTACTCTCCATGATGTTGTTGTAAACCTGCATGAAGTTATTTTTTTCAAGAACTGTTACACACAGGGGCCTGGGTAGCTTAGCGAATAAAGATGTTGACTACCACCCCTGGAGTCACGAGTTTGAATCCAGGGCGTGCTGAGTGACTCCAGCCAGGTCTCCAAAGCAACCAAATTGGCCTGGTTGCTATGGAGGGTAGAGTCACATGGGGTAACCTCCTTGTGGTCACTATAATGTGGTTTTCTCTCCGTGGAGTACTTGGTAAGTTGTGCGTGGATGCCGCACGCAGAGAATAGCGTGAAGCCTCCGTGGTAATGCGCTCAACAAGCCATGTGATAAGATGCACGGATTGACGGTCTCAGACACGGAGGAAACTGAGATTCGTTCTCAGCCACTTGGATTGAGGTTATCCAGCCACCACGACGACCTTGAGTGCATTGGGAATTGGGCATTCCATAATTGGAGAGAAAAAGGGGGAGAAAAAAAAGAACTGTTACACAGCTCTTATCATGCAGCTATATGTTATAGAGTCCAAGGGCTTTCAAGCTGCAAAAAGGACAAAAACACCTCAAAAGTATGCATCTAGCACAGTCATGTCCAGAATAACATATACATTTTGTGCAATATGTGAAGATTATCACTGAATAATGACTTAAAATGAATGGCTTCAGAAGACTTGAAAAATAGCGCGACAGTCATGTGGACTACTTTAATTTGTAATTTTTTTTATTGATCCTGTCTAGCAAGAGCTGCATAATAATGTTTTAAATAATTCTACTTATGTGTTCCACAGAAAAAAATAACAGCATTCAGGTTTGGAATGACATGATAGTGAGAAAATAATGATGGGATTTTATTTTTGGATAAACTATCTCTTTAAAAAAAAAAAAAAAAGTCAACTTCTACTGTGTGCCTTACAGTATATTCTTAATGAGCAAAACCAATAAAGGAAATCAACAGTTACATTACATGGCCATTCAGGAATACATGCACTTTTATTATGACCTGATTCTTCAGTCCATCCAATAGATCATTCTGCTTCAGCAGACACACACAGACACACACAGTTACCACTCATGTGCAAACACAAACTTAATCTCAAACTCAACAATCCCCTGAGCATAAGAACCGAAGTGCTAAGATATGTTCCACTGTTGTGTAAACATTGTTAATCATGCAATCCCAGAAGATGGGCAATGCAGAGACCTTGATGGAAACTGCAAAAATGGCTGACAATAAGACAAGCGAATGCTCATTAATATTCATGGTGTTTTATGTTCTATAAAGCACATGTACCACCACCACCGCCACAAAAACAATATAAAATAAAATACATTTGGGTAATAAAAGTTTCTGAAGAAAATATGAGTGGTGCTTGCCAATGCAAAACTTACCACCACGATGCTATGCTATACAAAGTGGTAACCTGGAATTGCTACTTTACTGTATTACTTTAATTGTTAAAGGAATATTCCGGGTTCATACAAGTCAAGCTTAATAGACAGCATTTGTAGCATGATGATGATTAGCACACAAAAATAAAAAAGTTCAACTAGCCCCTCCATTTCTTAAAAAACAAAACAAAAACAAAAATTGTGGTTACAGTGAGGCTCTTACTATGGAAGTGTATGGGGCCAAATTGTGGAGGGTTTAAAGGCAGAAAAGTTAAAAAACACTTACATTATTTCCTCTTAATTGAGCTAATTTTGTTAAATCATCGTTTACATGTCAATTCAATTGTAAAACTGGATATAATTTACACAGAAAATGTTAGTAAGTGATTTTATCACACTAAAATCATGTTAAAATGCATATTGCTTACATCTTGTGGTTATACTTTTGAAACAGTGAGTATTTTAATGTTTACGGACTGGCATTTTTTTTTATTTGCTTCTATTGTAAGTGACTCAGTGTAACCCAGATTTAAGAAAAAATATATTAAGAAAATGAGGGACAAATTAGAATTATTAATCAACACTATGCCACAAATTATGTTGAATGAGCTTAACTCTGGATGTTTCTTTAAGGAGCTATTTCTACTCCTTAAAAATAATCTAACCCTCAAAATAATTATTGTAAGGCAGTTGCTAGGGTTCTATGGGTAGTTGCCAGAGCGTTCTGGGTGGTTGATGGTTGCTTTCAGCTCAAATCAAAAAAGCTCACACTGAATTAACTGGATTTATTAAAGACAAAAACGTGATTAATTGTCACTGAATCACCTGAATACACTAGGTTTCACCAACAAGAAATAGCTCCTCAACGTTTTGCCACTTTTTTTCTGCACACCCTCAAGTATCTATGATATTCAGGTCCTTAGATATGGCTAGAGTCCCTCCCTCAAAGTAAGTCTCAAGGATTTTTTTCTAATTTTATTATCACCAAGCAAAAATCCTAAGTCTGATCCCCTAGAAAAGTAACAACACATCCCTTCTCGACAAGCCACATCATTCAGATCCACAACATAAACTGTGTGGGACAAGTTACACACTTAAGTTTAATGTTTTTGCACAAAAACTGTTGCATTGAAAAACATGCTACGTGTAATTTATCACAGGAATAAATCACCACACATGATGTCATTTTCAATGGCCCTGGATGCTGCCATTCCAGCTGAGCAGAGGAAGTGTGAAGGAAAGTGTGACAGAACAGTGCGATGATGACTTGTAATTGACAACTGCACTGCTCTGCGTGACCACATGCGCCGAGGCAGAACAGTACAGCGCTTTGGAGAGCGCTAAAGCTCTCAGACAAATATTAGCCTTACTCAATAAACAGAACGTATCTGTTACAGTGACATGAACAGTGACAACAGTAACCATAAATGTCTCACATGAATCCTAATAAAGCTCCTTGACAAATCCTTTGTGTGATGTCAATTGAACAAGTCTTAATGTGTTATTAAATTGAAGCCTCCAAAGCATAATTTCTATCTGTGTCTTCATAAGCAATTGTGCACACCATTGTGCATACACGCCAGATGTACAATTAGCACTGATTCTACACAAAGACAATAGAGATGTGCTTTCCAATCACTGAACATTCTATAAACAATTATATATGACAGTTTGCCATTGACAAAGCCTCACTCTTAGCCTTTTTCATGGACAAGCAGCTGCATTTAATTTGCATTGACTGTTGCTGGTAAAAACATATCTTAATATTGAGGGTAAAAGAACATTCAGCACAATTGTTCAGAAAAGATCTTAAAATTCAGCTACAATGGTTTCAGTCTTGTTGAAAAATTTTGCAGAAATGTACGTTTGGCGTAAATCCCAAAACACGCCACTAATAAAACAAAAAGATTCTAGAACTTCTGTCTACAACACAAACTTTAAAGGGAGTCGGCAGTGTGTGTGCACAACCACCCTACAATGTTAAAATTCCACCCACTCCTCTTTCTTATATTTCTATTAATCAAAAACAGTTTGTCAAAATGAACAGTTTCCATTTCAGCTCTAACGTGACGTCACTTTAGAGCAGGCCATGCCCACAACTGGTGACGGACTCCACCCTATTATCATAGATCCTCCCCTGAGTGATCTACACACAGTCCGCCATTTTGTTCCATGCTGGAGCAGATACAGTGAGAAGAATAATGTCTCAGCTTCGTAAGTGTCATATGTATTCTGTTGTTGGCTGTAAAAGTGAGTATAAGAGTCTTCATGTACTCCCGGCATCAGAGCCACTGAAGACGCAGAGGACAAGTTTTGTTTTTGAAGGAAATGTTCCCCCAAAACATAACATTTGTGTAATTTTGTGCAAATCATTTTACACCGGACTGCTTGTGAATGAGTGTCAATTTAAAGCAGGATTTTCAAAATATGTGATTCTCAAGCATGGATCAGTACCGTTCATGTTCCAGCTTTATATCCTGAAGATGTAAGTATTGCACTTTATATTTTGTGAATGTTTGCAAATCACCTTTCCGAATGTGCTTGTTAGCTGATTCCACGGCTAATGCAGCTAAAGTTACCATTGTCTCTGATTGTATTCATGGAAACCAGATCTATGTCAAGGGCTGGGAGAAGCAGCTCATTTGCATTTAAAGAGACACACACGAAAACAGTGTGCTTTTGATTCCACCCAAAAAGAGGCATTTACAACATGGTATAATAAATGATCCGTGAGGTATTCTGAACTGAAACTTCACAGACACATTCTGTGGATGCCTGAGACTTATATTACATCTAAAAAGGGGCATAATAGGTCTCCTTTAAATAAGCAACCAGACTGACTCACCTGCTTGATTCCAAGTCGATATGCCACGATACGGTCGACCGCATTGGGATTCATTTGAGTCCACTGGAGTTTGAAGCCGTAGACGCGAGGCTTGTTCTGCCACAGAGCGCTGTAGGTGTCATAGTAGAACTCAGGCGCATAGGCTTTGCCTGAAACAAAACAAACCCCACATTGGGACTTACAAATGTAAATTTTGAAAATCTAAATTCACAGCAACACATCAAGGGCACAACCAAGACTGAGTAAGTATTTATTTTGTTCTGTTTGATATTCTTACAGTTTTATACAGACAACCTCTTGCATAGTATTGGATTGGATTGTATGGGAGACTGGGGCTGGTTGTCACATCTCTAACTCCAGAGAATATTTCTAAGGGTTTATTTTTGAAAGTTAATTTCTGTGTAAGCTTTCATTGCATATTTTTACCATACAATAAAAATGAATGGTGACTGAAGCTATCATTCTGCCTAACATTTCCTTTTATGTTTGGAGTGGGTCTGGAACAACATGAGGGTGAGTAAATTATGACAGAATTTTCATTTTTAGCTGAACTATCCTTTTAAGTCTTGGCCAAAAATAAGCTATTGAACATTTCCACAGTTTTAGCCCAGGGATAAAAATACAGTAGATTAAACACACGTTGACATATTTGTAAACGCTAGTTTAACCTTATAGATACTGAAATATAGCCCTTGTGACAACTAGCCCTGCCTTACCCTATTCTGTAAGATTCAGTTGCAAAAAAGATAAATGGCTCATTCCCACTTGCCTGGAGCCAGATGCTATAACAGAAATACTCTTATCATAGTTATCCTTGGTGTAGGGCCTGCCAGGCAAGGTCTGGCAGATAAATAATTTGAACAAAAGGTAAAATAAAAGGATTCGTTTTAAATTCAGTTCATCCTTAGCCTGTTGGATCTAAATAAAGCTAAATCCAAGCTTAGCAAATATACTTGATTATTCCTCTAAAATTCATGGAAAAGCATCTCACTGTTATTATTCTGTATATTTAGAGATCATTAATAAACACATCACTAGTCTGCCATTTAGAGCAGGAGGTCAAACGGTGGTGCACTGAAGCGATGCTAACGGATAAAGTGGATGCGATTAGAAACCATTGCTGGTAAAAACTGAGTGAAAAAGAAGAACAGACTCCATCAGTGGTTCAAAGGAGATGTAGACACAAAGCAAAGCCATTAGTGGAGCTCATCTCTCTATCTACTAAAAGCTGACAAGCTGGTGAAAAAAATATGTAAATGAGAAAAAAACAGTTTAGCATAAATGCATGTCTGATTCTAGCCAGCTTACAAAAAGAAAGAAAAAAATAAAAACGAACAAATATAAAATGCAAAGAACAAGCAAGCTCATTAAATGGAAAGACAAACTTCCAATGTCAAGGATCTGGACAAAAATGGGATTTGCTTCAGCCAAACAGATCACTCAATCCCCAGTTAAAATACAGCAGTATTTTTGTTTTGTTTTCTAGATAAAAATATCTAAACATCCTTAAAACACACATTTGCTTGAAAAGCAAAATTGCATATGATATTATAACTTTTGTTTTTTAAAGAATATATCTTGAATTAAGTTTATTTGTCTTACCCTATAGGTAGGGCTCAAGTTGAAGGGGATGCAAAGGGATGCCATTCCCATTGTTAAAGGGGCACGCAGTAATTTTCTCATCATTAAATAAAGTTGAACTCCTAAAGACATGAATTGTAATTTTGCAATACAGTATGTATGAAATCATGACCCCATACATTAAAATGAAGACTCGAGTCATATCAGTAACCTTATAAAAGCTGTTTTATTCCACATGGAGTGGGTCTGCACATGGGGGCTGCAATGTTAGAATCACATGACCAGCTGAACACTACTCGCTTAATCTCAGTTACTGTCCTGTTATTTGACACTTTCACTGATTGATTAAAGTAATCATAGCCTGACTGTGAAAACTACATTTCTACAATGGCATCTGAAACTGAAATTGATTTTAAATGATGTTGCATCCAAGCCGCTAAGTGTCAGTGTAAGTCCAAGATAACACAAAGACAAAAGATACTGAGTGCACCTTTAAAAGAAACAACAAATAAATCCCCTTGTAAACCCACCATCCCACTTGCCATTCCCATTAACTCAAATGTCATGTATTACAAAGAACTAACTGTGCAAATAAAATATATGGATTCCCTACATATGATAAATAACGGCGATTAGCCGATCAGAGTTGAATATTCCAAAGAGCCGTGGAGATTTACAGTCTGCCAACCTTGAGTGCGCAAGCTCTCTCTCCACTGAGAGAAAACGTAAATGTTTTAAAAAAATGCACAAAATGGCCCAGAGAACATGTCAAAGAAACCTTTATCTTTTATTTTATTTAAAAAAAAAGTAGAAAACACAATTACAAGATATTAAGATATTTCCAGACCTAATAACATTAGAATATAATACAGTGACAACTTGTACATGTTTAGTTGTACATTTTAGGTTTTCATCCCAAAAAGGCTTTTGTGTGTCTCTTTCCTAATGCCACTGTTTAAGCATCCTGCATAGAAACAGCCTCCCACACTAATTTGGTTATTGGAGTAGAAAGAATGCGTGTGTGTGACAGTGAGCGGGCGAGAGAGTGAGAAAAGCTTTTTACATGGATTCTTTTAACAAATTTCATCAGGAAATGCGATAACAGAGGGTCACAGGTGCATATTATGGACGCGTATATAATTTATCTTAACATTAGTGCCTTGAATTCAGAATGTAAAGATTACAATTTACACATAACTGCATATATATCACTTTCAGTCATCAGCAAATGATTATAACCACTTCCTGATGAGTTACTTTCTACTGATCTCATGTGAATTCCATTTATACTGTAGGCAGAAAGTATATCATTTATGGAATATCCAGCATGCAGCCAGCAGTGACAGCTCTGTCTGTTCTATAATGCATACAATAAACATATAAAAAATACATGACTGCTTGGAAAATATAGAAAAAACATATTTTGAGGTTTTCATTGATTTATTTATTACATGTTCCATGAGTCAAAAATAACTGTTATGCTTTATATGGGGCTATAAGGATAATACCGTAATACAACAAGGTATGCTGAAGTCCCTGTCATGTGGACTGTGAGGTATTCATGATGTAATAACTTATATTCCATATAATTTAATCACTGCAAAAAGCCCTTTCAGGTGCGTCCATGATGTTCATGTGGTGAACTGCGTTTGAGGCATCCTCCACATCCATATCCATCATGTTGCCATAACAGATGCAGTTCAAGTTTTTTAAGTGTGATTTGATTTGACGGGAGTCACGAGACACTCCCTAGCCAATCATGTTGATAGATAAAAATAAAATCAGGACAGGGAATTAGCAAACACAGACGGTGGGAAATAACGCATTAAAAGTACAGTTACAGCACTTAAAATGTACTCAAGTAAAAGTATACCATTTTTACACTACTTAAGAAAGTACAATTCCTGGGAAAAACTACTTAATTCTAGTATTTGTAATTCGTTAATTTACATCCCTGAAAATGATGAACTATCCACTGTAATTAATTTGAGAAGACGGTCTCTTTTTGTGTTCTGCACAAGAAAATCATGGTTTGGAACTACATGAGGATGAGTAAATTATGACAAAACTTTCATTTATGGGGGAAATGTTCCTTTAATTCAAGAAATGAATTATTCTCTGAAGACAAGTCTTAGTTTCTTATCCAGTTTTGCCCCTCTAGCAAATTGATCTTGCTTTAAGGATGTTTAGAAATTTTACTGGAAAACAAGACAAAAACACTGATTAAGAAAATGTTTTTTTGGACAGAAACTCAAGTTCAATATGGTAGAAATGTCCTTGAGCATTATTTTGAGAAGAGCGAGGAAAGGTAGCGGTAGGGAAAATTTGCTGATCTCTGCAGGTCAGCGATAAGGGCTGTCACTGGCACTTATTTCATCCACAGCTTATTAAGAGGGAAAAATCTACAGCCAATGCTAATAGGTCCATAGAGTTTACTCAGCTTAAGTCTCACAGGTAAATTTGACTCCTCTGGGAATCAATGCTTGAGTGAAGGTTGAGAGAAAGTGCAGGAGCATCATAAACACATCGCTCTTAAATCAGCCTAAGATGGAGAAAGACAGCACCGAATGGATCTGCTGTCACTTGGCAAATGAAACCGAGAAGCTTTTGGAACAGCCAAGACTATTTGAGTCCCCTTCAGTTTAGAAAGAGTGAGTCTTCTTCAGTCTATAAAGGAGATGTGCAAGTCCTTTTAAGTAAAAACCTTTGATAAAGTAGATTCGGTACTTCTTACAAACACTAATACTTGATATATGTGCTTCTGTGTGTTTTTGTCTCTTTGCATGTGTATGTGCACCCTTTACACACACTAAAATATAAGTCACACGTCAATGAAGCAGGACGACATTTGTATGTGCTCTCTCTGGTAACCAATATGTTTAATTGAAGTGGATACCAAGTGCTGCTGGAACATGATAGATAGAACTGTCACTGTGAGGAAACTACGTTCACATAGTAAATCCCAGCACATCAATCAAAGGATTGACATTATTCACCTCCCAACAGATCTACCAAACTGGCGAGGAGTATTCACTCACTCACCAACAGTTTTTTTCAGCAAATTTTTCGTTGAACCACATGGTCATTTGCACATGAAAATAACGAGTGGCAAATTTGCAGCAAATTTGTGGCAAGTTTGCGGCTAGTTTATATTTTTTTGTAAGGGGTCAACGTTTAGCTGGTTTATTTGAGCAGTTAGCCCCTGCTGGAAGATGCTGTAACTATACCATTATGTGGGGGAGAAGCATGTTTCTCCATTAATAGCCATTCAAAATTAGCAGATGTCACACACTTATTCTATTTCTGAGAAAATAAAATGTTTGTGTTCTCCATATTAAACACGAAAAAATCTTCATAGTTATTTCCCCAGTGACAGTTGTTTTGGAGGGCTCTTAACAGTGTGAAATGGGGAGGTGGTGGCGTAGTGGCTAGAGCACAGGGCTGCTAATCAGAAGGTCACTGGTTCGAACCCCATGGCCACCACCATTGTGCCCTTGAGCAAGGCACTTAACTCCAGGTTGCTCCGGGGGGATTGTCCCTGTAATAAGGGCTCTGTAAGTCGCTTTGGATAAAAACGTCTGCCAAATGCATAAATGTAAATGTAAATGGACTTTGTTGAAATGTTTTCCTATCTACTACAAGGCGTTCTAATATAGAGTGATAAGTCACATAGCATTTACAGCTCAGGTGATTGGTTCAAAAAATTGTCTCCTGTCTTCTTTGAGTATTTGTGTTTAAAACATGATTAGAAGTCTCTGCTAAAAAGTCCTGTTGTAGCTGATAATGTATATATACAGTCAGTAAATACAGTAATACCATATCCATTTACCATAAAGCACAAAATTAAATGTTTTGATATAATAACGTCAAGTACCTAAATATGTTAGCGTAGTAGAATGATTAATTAGCCTGGTAACTGTAGGGAATGTTAGCTTAACATGCTAAATGGTAAGCACGCTGACTGAAAACACAAAGTGAAACTTTTAATTTGACCATTTGTTGCTTTGGTTATATCTTGTGATATGTCATGTTTATCTTACATGACATTGTACTTCAAAATATGAATCTTTAAGCGATATTGTAGTATTTCTGTTCAGGGACCAAACAGATCACCCAAGACAACTACATACAGCCAATGACAATAATGTTTATTATTGTTTTTATCTTTATTTAGGATTTGATGCGGGACTGAAAATTGCATGACACTAGGGGTCAGATCCAAATCTTAGTGAGCTGCCTTGCTGTCTCCTGCCTAAATAGGCAGCTGTCATCTAGGGTAGCATCCTTACTAAAATGAAGCCTCATTAGAGACCAATTTGGAATGCTCTACAAAGGCGGAAGTTCCACTCATCATTCAAATCTTGTTCCTCATGCACACAAGACTCGACTCTCAACTGATTTAAATAGTCTGTTTATTAGTCTATCATATTACATTTTTTTAGCATTACTTTTCAGTACTGAATGGATTATACTGTAAGTATAATTAAAATTGAAAACGTGCAAATTTGCCACTCATTATTTTCACATGCAAATTAACTTGTGATTCACCGCATATGTTTTCCAGGAGTTTGCTACTCTTCATCGGTAGTGGCGAACCTGCAGCAAACCTTTGGCAACAATGGACAATTTGCCGCAAGAAAAAGATCAATGGTGAATTTACCATGAAAATTCTTTTCCATGAAAAGTTTGTGGAAAATTTGCCATGAACTCTCAATTTATTTAAACGAATTTCTCTCGCTTGTGATGTCTTAAAGTGCTGCCTCTGGAGGCAACTCACTGGGTCTTGGAACAGACCCTATAATTGAGTGTCCATGAAGCAGCATCCAGATTGCATATTTCGGAGCAACTGCCATTTGATAAATTGGAATGCTAACGGCTAGGTATTATAGACCTCATTGGGGCCACCATTCTAACAACCTTAGTTAGCTAAAGCCTTCTTCTCAACTTCCTGAACTGTCTCCAGCATTAATTTGTAACCCCTGTTCCATTTACATTCCTCTGTGCCATCTGAAATGAATGCTGAGGCAGAGGGAACTTAAGCTTTTTTATCTTGTAGCAGTTTTAAAACACATTTCTCTGCCAAAGTGATATGTCAATTTGATGCATAGGCCATTTGTTCAGGCGTCACACAAAACCCAGTGGCCATGTGACATTGTGCTGTCGCTTTGTGGCTTCGCCTTTGTTTCCTCTGAATCTGTCATGTTTGCTCTGTGGTCCAACATAACAAGAGCTTAACCTCCAATAAAACTCAACATGGGATTATTTTGCTTGTGCTCTTTTTATAAAAACCCACATCATCACAACGATAAATGAGAGCTTCAAGCTCATGTAGAGGTGGCAGAATGTTTCTGCATCACAGTAAGCAGAGACTCATCATAGATGCATGGTTTGTACAAAATAATGGCCTTCAGAATGTCCTACAGAAGTGCACTGAGGAGAGTGAGAGACCTGTGAGTGAGAGAAAAAGAGGGAGCGAGAGAGAGAACGTGAGGGAGAGAGAGAGATAGATAGATAGAGAGAGAAAGAGAGAGAGAGAGAGAGAGAGAGAGAGAGAGAGAGAGATGGATACAAGGACAGTGGATATGAGTGATATAATCCTCTTTTATGCCTGCTGAACAGAGCAGGAAATTGTCAATGCAAATTAAATGATTAGGGGTGAACATCTCCAAGAATAACCTATGCATCAGAAAGCAGGTAGCTCATTCTCTCCCACATCCTGGTCCAGAATGCTTCATCAACCAGCTGGGATTTCAGCCATGAATATTCAACAGCAGGGAGGGCAAAAACACAAGCTAGCAGTTCCGATTTCCAAACACGGATGTCTGGTGCAGTAGCAGGCATGAGATCAGGCTACTTATGTGGTGGCACGAAATCAAAGAGAAATTGCTCTGCCGTTTGAACCAAATGTTCCAGGTGACATGGTGGACTGGATTTATCACTGCCAACACAGACATCCAACCATTCCCAAATGTGACATTTTGAACCACTGAGGAATAGCATGGGTGGTTTGTAAATTGCTAGTGACTAAATGCTCCCCTTATGCTGGAAAAATGTATTCTCACAATTTAATTTAAATGCCTGCATCACTCCACTTGTTTTAGGGTGAACTTTAAAGATTACATATTAAGTATTATCTTAAAAAAGTAGTTATTGCCTTTCGAAAATATTTGTTATTTAATAATTTATTCAATCATGTGACTAGTATTACAAATACTATGTAGCTTGATCTTACTCTTCTTAAAGCAAAACACATTAACTACGACAACAATGAAATGGAGAAAAATGTCTTCAACGATTTTGTGGTTACTTCAATTTCCACACTCCGTTTTCTCTGAATATGAGCATAGTTGAGCCAACCACGTCTGTCACAGAACAGATCATTCAGATCAGACATGATTTTCGGTCATAACTCAATTTTGACTAAATGTGTACTGTAGTTACTCTGATTGGCCCCAGCTGAGTCTGGTTCTGCCCCCCTTCTACCTAAACTAACTATTTTCCTTACCACTGTCACCTTTGACCTGTTTACTGAGTGTATTTAAGCACACATTTCTGTAAAGCTGCTTTGAAATTATATTTATTGTGAAAAGTGGTACACATAAACAGACATGACAAATTAATGTATTCTTTTGTTTAGTGGTTCTCGTTGTTGAGATTAGCATTACATCTTATTAATGACCGGGTGTTCATGGCTTGTTTATGTGAAAATGTGAAAAGTATGCATATAAGAAAAACATTTTCAGGACAAAAATTAAGATCCTCTTAATGTCAGTAAATAAAAATATAAAGAGGTAGTTTGGAAATGCTTCTAGATCATTAAATGTGCACAAGAATCTGCTCTTCCACTTGTCTACATTGTAAAACATGTTTTGGCAGGTGCACTAAAAATGTGCTTCATGTGGTAGCATCTAACTGGACAGACATTATTCAAGTCAAATTTATTATTTAATTTGACAATCAAACATTAGGTTACATCAACAAAATTAATTTTTAAGGGTCAGGTAAGGTAGAAATAGCTCCGTAAGGTTGCCTAAATTCCAGTGGTTTGCGATGCATAAACTGGTTACCCCCTCGATCCTTAACAAACCTACAGGGTGATATTGAGCAGTTATGATTGGCTGCCAAGGACCACTTACACTCCGTCAGACAGGATCAATGTGAAGATATTTATGGTACTCTACATTACAATTTCAATTGTTTTTGAAGTTGTTTATTTATATATTTTAATGCATTTACTTATTTAATGCACATACGTTGTTAAACAAATGGGGGATAGAATGTTTTAGAATTTGAATAATGTTTTAGTCTCAATTTATGTCACTGCTTCACCCCAAATCTGCAGTCATAAAGTGTCATAACAAGGCACTTTGTGACAAGTTTCCAGCAAAAATCCATTCATCAGTCCACACTGAACACAAAACACACTTGTAATTCGAAATCACAGACAATATTAACCTATTTGATTTTTAATGTACAGTTTTGTGAAACCAAAGTGAAACCAATTTTGGACCAATGTGATTTCGTAAGGGTGTGGCTACCCAGAGCAACGCAACAGAAACCGAAACTGCTTGTCCCAGGTGAGGCTGGTTAGGAAAAAAATTACCTGGAAGAGAACTTGTAACTTAAATGCAATGCACCTGGTTAGGACACTCTGTATTTGTTATGTAAATGTATTTAATGTTCTTACCTGTAACAAGGAAAGTACATCGGCCAGCACCTGCCTCGTTGGTGATGTCACAGGTGTATGCACCATAGCCCTCGCGGTTGAGTGACCTTACGTGGTATTCCGTCTCATCTCGATTGTCGAACTGACCCATGGTCAGCAGTCTGGTGCCCAGCTTCCATTCATACTTCAGTACCCTTGAGGGGTGGGCACGTAAGACCCTGCAGCTCAGCGAGAATGGACGGCCCAGACCCTGCCTAATCTCTGTGTATGCCGGCTCCACAGCAGGAGGATCTGAAAAAAATCATAGGAAGCACATTATTGTCAGACAGAAATCACTCATTAACACGGGTGTCTACTTAGTCAATAAAACCAATACGCTTGAGAAACCCAATGCTCCCAGAGGAACAGCAGCTCTTCATGTATTTGAAGAAGTGTGAACTTATTGGACTGTGCAGTAATAAAGAGTGCTAGAATATGGAAACTTAAAGGGATTTTACACCAAAAAATGAAAAGGCTTTCATCATTTCTCAACCAAGTTGTTCCAAACCTGTCTGTTTGACTCATTTATGGCACCAGATTTTAGTTACATAATTTTTGCAATTCCAATTGGTGACCATAGCAGTGCAGCAACTACACACTTCAGCTTGACATGCATTTATAAAAACTAGTTGTTCTTTGATGCCATTGTGCCGTGAATGACAAGAAAAAGGGAAGTTGCGAGGCACAATGCAAAGCACAAAAGCTGCACTTTCTTGAAGCTTTTTTGTGAAATTCAAAAAGAAATGTGCGACAGCAACTGTACAAAGATTACAGATCCATTTAAAAACTTTAAAGCTTGCACTGTGGAGCGGCAAAAAAAGAAAAAAAGATGCTGACTCACTCCACTCATAAGAGGGTGACCTGTCGTGTAACTGATTCATTGTGTTGCGAGCCAAAATGCGCACAAACACCATGATGCACACCAACAGAGTGCACGGCCCCAGGAGCACATCATCAAACATAACATGATGTCCTTAGAAGGGCGCTGGCAACTGCACAGCGTTTGCAGTTTTTCTGTCTGGTTTGGAAAATCTTCGAGAATTGGCCTGCTACTGTAGAGCGCAGCAGTTCTTTTGAAGTGTGCTGAGAGCCATGTGTTCTAACAGAAAGAGCCTGATGCACAGAATTCACTTAGTGGTTGAACGCACCACATTCTGCCATTACTTTTCACTCTATAATCAGCTAATATGGACTACTCCACCATACAGACCCCTTTCTGTATAAGCTGCAATATACATCTATAATTTGGACATTCATAATGCATTGTCAATCTTTTAACACCTTATTTAAACACATGGCTGTAGGAATGATTTGAAAGGTGAGGGGACACATAAATCTTTTTTTGCATGAAAATTATCAGCAGACTGTACATTATTCCACTTATTACACTGCTACCTACCAAATAAATACAGAGCTCGACATAAATGTTTGCCCGCTTGTCCGGGACAAGTGGATTTTTGAATGGGCATGTGAAAGAGAATTTAACTGCTGACCGGAAAAGTAGCTTGATTAAAACCTCAATTACCAAAAAAGAATCGGCTATATTTGTGATATAGCCTAGGCCTATGTTACTTATTATAAAGTTAATATTCATATTCTGCTGTTGAAAATAATCCAGAGTACATCATTTTGTAATTTTGCTAGGGATCTAGTAATAGCTTTGTGCTTTTTGACTGTAGGCGACTTATTTGTGTGTGCGCTTTACATGCCAGTGTGCTGTGAGAGCGTTCGCGCTAATGTGGATACACACCAAAATGGTCAAATACATTTAAAAATTCTGCCAAACGGCCCGTCTTGGTGAGTTGTTCATGTAAACACAGGAAAGTATGTCTAAAGTGAATGTTAACAGTATGGGAAAAAGCAGATTTGTATCAAAATGTAGGACTTTATAGTGTAAATAAAGTAAATAAAATGTAAACGAATAGACCTGCCACTATCTAGTGTGTCCGATAGTGTGTACGATATGAATCAAACAACAATAACAAGAAAATGAGAAAACCACTCACTGCTCTTGGCTTGATAGCTTTAGAAGCTAGTATAAAACTAACTCTAGTATAAAAGTGTTAATGTATCATAACCATAAAATGTAAAGACCAGTAGAAGTTTTATGCCAAATTCATTCTGAATGTTTCCTTGAATACATGATACTGGTGTTCATTTTTTTTTTTTAAAGCAGTTAAAAAGCACTGTTTTCCTAATTTAGCTTTTTTTAATAGCTTTTCTTATATAATGGCAGGGTGGCTCAGTGGTTAGCACTGCTGCCTCACAGCAAGAAAGTCCTGGGTTTGAGTCCCAGCTCAACTAGGTACTTTCTGTGTGGAGTTTGCATGTTCTCCCTGTGTTTGCATGGGTTTCCTCCAGGTGCTCCGGTTTCCCCTCGGTTTCCCCCACAAGTCCAAAAACATGCAGGCTAAGTGAATTGTAGACTCTAAATTGCCCATATGTGTGTGAGTGAGAGTCCCCCAGCCACTGGGTATTGTGTCAGTAAAGGCATATTATCGAGAATCATCAAATTTCAATACAAGCTACTGACATTTTGGTATTGTGACAATTTATATATTGTGTATGGTACTGTAGATCTTGCTGCAATAACATGATGAAAAAGTCAGTAAAGATCTCATCCCATAGAAGAGTAAGTACATGATGGCAATGGATGCTTTTCTTCATTTGACTACCGTCCATGCGCAACATAACTACCATTTGACAATAGTGTCCTCCCCTAACCAGCGCAGTTTACATTTCTGTCAAGGAGAATCGAGTTGATTGCATAAGTATACTATTAGGTTGGGCATCTGTCGTTTAAGAAAACATACAACATAAACTTTGACATGTTGCTAGTTGAGCATGTAACCATTACTTAAATGTCCTTTTTTTCTCTCTGGTCACTTAACTTTTCTACTCGGACAAGCACATCACAATGCTTAATGTCAAGCCCTGAATATATGGACATTAAATATTTATTTGCATTTAAATAGTCTAATTATATGAGAAAATAGAGCCATCATGAAAGAGCAATATCAGAGGCATGAAATGAGCACAGCTATGTAGGAAATCGGTTTTGACCAATTGACCAATCCACAGCAAACAAAGAACATACCCATTAGCATATAGTTACCATTTGGTTATTTTGTTTGGAACAAATCCAAATGTTATAGGAATGTTCTTTTAGGGCTTTAATTATTATACCCATAAACTAAAATTCCCAGAAAGTTGCAAGGAGTTTTTTTGTGTGACAACCTTTTTATTTATTTGGTTCCCCATTAGCTTCCAGAAGTGGTTGCTAGTATTCCTGGGGTCCACACAAAAATTAAACAGTAAAAATAATATACATTCAATGCAAATCTTAAAAATTATTCTTTGTAGTCAAATCACCACATTACGGTCATATGTTGATGTGGCAGGGTGGAGGGCGGGGCCGGGTCGTGATTCTACACACTCGGCCCCTTATCAGGCTAATCAAGCCTCCGAGAGGGATAAAGGCTGACTGCAGAGGATGATGCGGGAGAGAAAGATCGTTTACGGGCAGCTGTCCGTCATGTGTGTGTGTTTTTGTCTTATGTTTAACTTTATCATGAAAATATTATTTATATTGCCAAGCCGGTTCTCTCCTCCTTCTTTCCATTGAACTGTGTTACAGGTGAACATTACATTAGGCTGCACATGAAAAATGGAATAGAATTAAAGAAATCACCAAGCATAATAACCACAATAATTAAATGAAAACTAAAATAAATATGAAAAGAACACATAAACGAACCTATGCAGTTTTAAGCATATCTACATAATTGTTTGAACAAATTTGTACAAAACCTAATAATAACTTATAAAGAATGTGCTCTGTAATAGATCAAAACAAGACATGAATTGTAATAATAATAATAATGATAATAACTTTATATAGCAATTTTCAGTAAATCAAGCATAAAGTGCTTAAAAAAACATAAAATCAAAAATGAGCACACAGTAATTAACACAACATATTCACATCACATAGTAATAAAAGCAACACACACAGTAAAACAGCACATTCATATAGTAATAAAAGCCAGTCTATACAAATTAGTTTTTAAACAAGACTTAAAAACAGACTCAGATTTAGCAGATCTAATATTTCAGGGCAGGCTGTTCCATACATATGGGGCCTTCACTCTATCATCTTTAGTTTTGCATCTGAATCTTGGAACAGCCACCAGTTCATAGCAAGATCGAAGACATCTAACTGTTTCATAGGGTTTAAAAAGTTCTGCTAAATATTCTGGCACCACCAGAATTAATGAATTATATGTAATTTAAAATCTTAAATTCAACCCTAAAATGAATGGCTAACCAAAGCAAAGAAGCTAAAACTGGAATTATATGATTAAAAGACCAAGTTCCTGTCAAAAGTCTTGCTGCAGCATTTTGCACTGATTGTAGCAATGCTTAAGTGCATTGATTTAAAACTGATTGCATACTGATTATTAGTGCCCAACCGATTTTAGGCTTTCACAGATATATCATATCGCCGTATATGTTTACCGATATGTGCAGATATGAAAACTTTTTTTTCCAGAACATAAAATGCAGAAAACAAAGCTTGGGGTGATTTAGAATTGGTGTCATAACGTCTGTCCAATGATTGTCCAGAGTTAAGCGATGCAGAGTTCAGTTGTGTCTTTACGGTAAGTTGCTAACTAGTTTGTAAAATACACACTGGAAATGTAATAAACAATGACCCAATAATTTTCCCTTTACAATATAAATATCTCTGTGACAATGAGCTTATAGCAAACTAGCTAACCACATAGCTACTTTCATACATTGTCAGCTGAGCGGAAGCTAATGTGTAAACATGTATTCACCAAATTGTTTTGTATTGGATTCGCAGTTCCCCTTCTGTCACTCTCTAGACGTTGTGTCGAAGGAAGTGACACAAGTGGTCTTCTCGGATGCCGAATCGTACCTCTGAACCTGATAAAAGGCCAATGTCAAGTTGGCAGACAGAATTTGCATGCCCCGCCCCGGACATACGAGTATAAAGGGAAGCGGGGCAGCAAATGCCAGTCAGAATTTATCTTCGGAGCCGAATGGTTGTGCAGCAAGCAGCTGAATCTCACTCCTGTTCCACTCACCTCTACCAGCGAGAAGCATTGCTGTTGGATCTACGGCACGTTTCCAGCTGGCGTTTCTCTCTCTGCACGCTGTGCAGTTCACGCCCCTGGGCGCTTCGACAGCGCTTCTTCCTGTTTAAAAGAGTGTTCTCCTCCTAAAAGAGCTATATTTTCTCTAAAAAAAGTCTGAGTTTCCCACTCACAAAAAGAGCAATACACAGCGGCATTGAACGTCCTTTTCAGGACATGTCTATTTCAAGATGCCTTTCCGCCCGTGTTGTTCCTGGATGCGGGCGATTTCTCTCCAAGAACGACGGCCACAGACACTGCCTCGTGTGCCTGGGTAGCGATCACACTGAGGCAGCGTTCGTGGATGGTTCATGTTCTCATTGCGAGAACATGACCATGGCAACGTTGCGGTCGCGTCTCTCCTTTCTGAAGGTGAATGCCACTTCAGCCGCCCCCCGCGTCACTCCTTCTTCCCACGGGATTGAGGATGACCAGGCTGGCGATGAAGGCGATATAGGGATAACGACGGGCTCGGTTTCGCCGGAGAGCGACCAGGCGTCTGACGCAGAAGACTTGACTGGGCTAGCCCGCCCAGTCTGAGGCGGACGCGCAGATAGCCGACATGCTTTCCCAGGCTTCCATGAGCGTGGGCTTGGACTGGAACCCTCCCTCCTCCCCACAGCCTTCGCGGCTTGATGACTGGTACCTCGGCGCCTGGCGCTGCTCACAGCCAACCCGGGTACCATTCTACCCGGAAGTGCATGATGAGCTGACGCGGTCATGGAGGGCACCTTTCACTGCCCGTAATTGACCAGCTCCCTTGTCCGCTCTCACTACTCTGGATGGCGGGGCGGTCCACGGGTACATGGAAGTCCCCCAGGTGGATAGGGCAGTAGCGATACATCTGTGCCCAGAGAACGCCGGCACCTGGCGGGACCGCCCGGTACTCCCCTCCAAAGCCTGTAGGATGACGTCATCTCTGACCTCTAAAGCCTACAGCGCCACTGGGCAGGCCGCCTCCGCACTGCATGCCATGGCTCTCCTGCAGGTCCATCAAGCCAAGGAACTTAAAGATTTGCACCGGGGTAGTCACGATCCCGACGTTGACAAGGCTAAATTTCTCAATGCCCCCGTCTCCCAGCATGGCCTCTTCGGCAGTTTTCAGCGGTGAAAGAAGCAGACAGATGCAATATCGCACATCATGCCGCGGCGCCACCCATCCAGCGCGCCCCGCCTGCTCGCCGAGGGTGTCCCCCTGCGACCAAACAATTGCAGGCAGCTCCGCAACCTGGGCCAAGCTCTCAGCCCCAGCATCGAGCACCTCGCAGGCGGCGTATGCCCCCCGTCTCCAGGACCCCTTCTTTTTCTTATGGAAGTTACCCCATGTGACTCTACCCTCCCTAGCAACCGGGCCAATTTTGTTGCTTAGGAGACTTGGCAGGATTCACTCAGCACTCCCTGGATTCGAACTCGCGACTCAAGGGGTGATGGTCAAAATCAATACCCGCACGCTGTGTTCAATCTTAAACAAATATTCTATATCCATTAAATTTTCCTGTTTAACCAAAAAATTAACCTTAAAGCTCTGTTCTGGAAATGTTCTCTGAACCAAAAACAAACTTTTTAGGAACAAAAAATTGTTAGTTGGGTCAGAATTACTGTAAGAACTGTAGAGAGCTGTGTAATAAAACTAGGATACTGATTAACTACCGGAGAGTGGTGGTGTGAAACGAACATAAAAAGTTCTACATTTGTGAACTTTTGTGTGTAATGTTGCTAAGCCTGTTTTCATATTTTCTGCCTAAAATAATTTTGTTTGCGCCTGTCTGTATTGAAAGTTTATGATCTGGAAAGCCTTCCTCATAGATGAATATAAATATAACATAGCTGAAGTGCAATAATTCAAGCTAACCATACTACTGTAAATATCCAAAATCCCAGTAAGAATCATTTGCATCATGCATATCTCAGAAATAATTTTTTTTTTTTATAATAGTGCAATTTCCTCATACTCATTAGAACAGCACACATTTTCTCTTCTCTGAAATGGCAAAAACCATGAGAGAAGTAAATTTACATAAATGGTGGAATCTAAGTGCATTCATATGTTAAGATATGTATATGCAAATTACTGTACTGTTTGTTGTTGTAAAGTGCATACATAGAAGACCACTTCAAAAATCAGTTATTAATGGTCCATGCTGTCTGAGTTAAAGATATGTAATTTTCAGAGGGTGAGGGAGGGAGAGAGTAGATTGAAGCATATTTTTATAGAACAAGTTTTAACAGTCATTGCATTTTGACAAATAGCTAGGTCACACTTCATATTAGGTGGCCTTAACTACTATGTACTAACATTAAATACATACAAGACTATTTATTTACTATGCAACTACCTGTTGTTCTGCAAAATGCCCACATTTGCTGCTACTGAGTTTGATGAATGAGTAGGTTTAGGAGTAAGGGTTGGGTTATGGTTAGGATTAGGGATTAGAGTTAGGTTTTGGGGTAAGTTAACAGTGTAACTACAAATGATAATTAAATGAAAGTACTATAAATGTAATGAAAATGCAACAACATGTATGTACATAATAAGTACATAGTATCAAATGGTTAAGTACATAGTAGTTAAGGCCACCGAATATAAAGTGGGTCCAATAGCTCTAAAAAGATTGCTTGTTCACTTTTGTTTCGCCAATCCAAATGACAAACTTGGGGAGGCCCCACACTGTGAGTGGACTATATTCTGTACAATACAATATCTCTTACCGCCGAGGTCAACAGTTCAGTCTCTGCAACAACTTTATTCAGGCAATGATGCGAACACAGGCCTACCGCATTTTGTCATTCTGAATTTCACGGCTGAGTTTCCCAAACTGAACCAATTCCGGCTGACATGTTGCCAATGGATGAGGGTTTGATAGACTACTCATGGAGGTTATTGTACACTTGCACCGCCAGACAGGTGACAACGAGCAACAGTGTGCATTTGCAAATCGATTTTCAGCAATATGGGGAGAACAGGAAAAGGCGTTTATTGAAATGGAATCAATTGTGTATGCAAGTGGACAGAAAAAACAGATAAACAACTCGCTGAAAGATTGCAATAGCAGGTAAAGGACAGTGCAAAATAGTACTAAATGGACTGTACATTGCACAATATGGTTCCCTATTGAATGTGTACCCATTTTTAGTTGTGTATAATGTTGATTGCACAGTATCAAGCTGTTATTGAACAAGGTATTTATGTGTTTGAAAATACTATATACTGCCCAATGCTTAAGGTCAAACATGATTTTAAGAATTTATTTTTTCATTCCTATGGAGCCAAATAGAGAGAAAACAAATAGATTTTTCCATGATAAAAAGATCTAAATGGATGGGTTAATTTCTTAGACTTGCTTTTGATATGATTATCGTAGCTCCGTTTCGCGGTCAGCTCACGGGGAAAAGTCCTGGTTCTCCCAATGGCCGGTCTGCCGCGCTTTTTTTTAGCGAGCCTCTGCTGATGGTCCGCACATCAGTCATGCGCTCTTCCAGACAGGAGCTGCTCTGGCACTGTTCAACTAAACGACACAAATGCACCATTCATGGTGTTTATATATTTGTTAAAATTCCCTTATTTGGGCATTAAATTAACTGAGTTAGATTAAATAACCGTGGTTAGATTAAATAACTGCGATCAGATAATTATTTAATAATCCCGACAGGACTAATATTATATATTGACGATATATTCTACATGATTTGCATAATTTGTGATATGAAATTAAGTACATATTATGTGCTGTTTATTTTGCTATTTTGTTTTCAAAAAACTGCCATAAGATTCGTTTCGAGAGCCTTCCTTGTCTTGTGACTCATGGGTACACAAATTTGACTTTATTATTGCAATTATTTCCATGAATCCAACTGCCCGGTTCAATTAATCAATTCAAAACTATTTGTTTGCATCCTCGACTTGGCTATTTTTAACTAGATTTTGCCTGATTTATTTCTTACATTAAACATTTTAAATCTACAGTACAATGGCTGTTTGTAGGATGGTTACTCAGAATGAAAACAAAAATCAACTTTTCAAGCCATTTCAGTAAAAATACATAAATATTTAAATATATATTGAATACGAAGTGAAAATGACTACAATTTTTTTTTTTTTTTTTTGGCTGTATCGCCCATTCCTGCTGCCTGGCACAATGGCCTTGTAGAATTTATGGCCTGCACAAAAGCATTTTTGTCTGTGTGGCATGGTGGAGGGCGGGGCTGGGTCGTGACTCAACACGCCCGGTCCCGTATTAGGCTAACCCTCCAAGAGGGTTAAAGGCCGATTGCGGAGGACGTGCGTGAGAGAGAGATCATTCACGGACATGTCCGTCGTCCTATGTGTTTGTCTTTTGAGTCTTACATTAAACCTTTAGTTTGTATGTCAAGCCAGTTTCTCGCCTCTTCCTTGCCCGTGAGCGTGAACTTCTTTACAGTCTGACCTACGAGGGAGAATGTTGTGCATTATGCAATTACATGACGTTACATGTCATTAGCTTTGCGTGTAGACAAGAGTGTTAAAACCTATTAATTAACAAGCCTCAAGAGGACCTTCTTTATCAATCTGCATCCAATATTAACAAAAGCAATGATGTCGTTTTTTGTTCTAATTCTGAAGATTTCATAGGGGACTACTAAAGGCCGGAATTGACGCATTAATGGTGATAGTATTTTGAATTTCACACTGGTCTTTTATTTTCATATACTCTCTTTTTCATAAATGAATACTATTGGGGATAAATTAGCTCTCTGCTAATTAGGCTGGCGGCCAGCTTTGAATGCCATGCTAAGCGAACATCCGAGCATGGAACACTGGCATTGTGTCATCCAAGGAAAGGAATATTCCTCTATTCTCCAGTGCTTATTCCAGTTCCACACCACTAATCAGGATGCCAATATTATCCCCCCATGATGAGGATTCGTACTGCTGTTACATTCCACATCAGAATCCTTATTTGTATATGCACAGTCCCAGTGCTTTGTCACTTCCACTTAAAACTCTCTCATGTAGCAGCTTCTCAAAACTTACAGCAGTTGGACTTAAAACTTGTCAGAGTTGCAATTACTTATCACCCTCAGTTAGGAAAAAGCTGCAGCAAAGAGACCATAAAAAATGGAATTTCTTCCTCTCTGATGAGAGAGTAGAGATGTAAGAAAATAATATTTCAGTACTGCAATATTTTACTTCACTATAATGTACTGATTTAGAGTTAAATTTCTCACATAAATATTTATGGGGTGTAAAAAAATTTAAGTTATTGAGAACCACTCAGAACAAGTGTGTGAGAAGACGATATATGCAACAGCATTAGCATAAATGTTCAATTATTTCTATTTGACTAAAATGGGAACTCAGAATGAGCTAAGAAGTAGTCATTTAATTTGCAAGGTTGTCCATAAAGATCCTCTATACAAAACCTGGTCTCACAGAAAAATGTTACTCTGCCTACATTTTTGCAAAATGATTATTAAGTGGCTCGTTGTACATATAGTGCATGCCTTGGCAATACATTTTAGCATTTTCATTACATAACCAAGTACACTTTGACTTTGAGCTGTGACTCAACTGATAGAGTTGTAATGCAAAGGTCCTGATGAGCAAGCGATTTGACATAAGCCGAAAGTGTCATAGAAGAACCACCAAATGATGTAGTTTAATAATTGTCTATTTCATGTCACATTTGCTTTTTCTGACACTATCGGTTTGCTTTAGGTTCAAGGTTTAGGGTAAGTAGTTATAAAACTCAATAGAACATTAATAGAACATTCCGCAATACATGTAAGGAGCCACGTAATATAATTTTGCTAAAATGTCAGTAAACAGAAAGAATCACAATATTATGATAACATAACTGCAGGTCAACAGCAAAGTTATGTTTTGAATGCTGGTCCACAAAACAGGATAGTGGTTTGCTGGTGTTTCAACAACGCTTTTTCACTAGCTTAACCTGCATGATCTCCTTGGTTAACCCTCTGGGGTCGACGGATGCGCCGGCGAGTCCTGCTGGATATTTTCGGCATTACAGCAGAAACAACTTAAAATGCTCCGTCATTTTTGGGTATACAGATAAGTGTAAGACATCATTAGAGACTATAAAGGGTCTACTTTTATTTGTGTACACTCATAATAACAATGAAACATTGTGCTTTTGTAAAATAAAGAAAATAAAAAGGGTGAGCTTACAGCAGTCTCTGTGTTCACGAGCATATTTCAGAAACACGTCACAAAAATGAACTGAATACTTATCACACAAACATGAAACATATGTCTAAAGAAAGCTTTAAATGTCTACTTTTAAATAAACCAATTCAAATTTAAAATAAATATTCTCCTGCAATGTAATCTGTTTGAAACAAAGCGATGTACAGTTTTTATTGGTCTATCTAATTATCTGTAATGTGATCCCACCCACCAGCGGAGCGCGCCATTCATACGCTAATGTGCTGAGACGATCAACGCAAATGTACACGCCCCCCGACTGTGAGATATAATGTAAACAAAATTCATTAATTTTTCTGTGCGTTTGTAAGGACACACAGGCGAGAAAGCTCCAGGAATGTAAGGAAGATTTAACACTTTCCTCAGAAGAAGAGAGGGACTCAGATGAACGTTTGTATTTTGAAGAGAGATTTGATCCAGCCGAGGATGCAATTTTGGACGTGTAAGTCATTTAGTTTTCATTAGTTGACATGCTATTTTATATAAACTTGAACATATTTTACTAGTGGGACTGTTTCTAGACTTGCCAGACAGGATTCAGAGTATTGAAATTTGAAATATGTCCTAATAAGCAAGTTTTAGTTACATGTAAATGTTGTTTCGGCTAAAGCAGGTATTTAAATTGTATGCAGTATGGTATAAATATATGTAATATGATATAAAAAATAATATGAATGTTTAGATTATATTTTATCTAGTGTTTTTGCTGCCTCATTATCATCAACAAAGCTTGTGCTTGCAAATATGTGTTCAGGTTAAATGATTAAAATGCACTTTAAATATGCCCATATTAGAAAATCACCATCTTATAATGATTTCTGAAGGATCATGTGACACTGAAGACTGCAGTAATGATGCTGAAAATTATGCTTTGATCACAAATTGCATTTTACAATATATTCAAATAGAAAACTGTTCTTTTAAATTGTAAAAAGAATTCAGAATATCAATGTTGTTTCTGTATTTTGGATCAAATAAATGCAGTCTTGGTGAGCAGAAGAGACTTCTTTTAACGGTAGTGTAGGTCTAAAATTAAGTAAAGTCTTTATGTAAAGAAAATATATAGTCAGATTACTTATTTTAACTTAAAACTTGATTTGGATCATTAAGTCTCCTCACATTCATTCTCTTTCTGTCACGTTCCTCATTGATGGGCCCAGGGGAGTGGTATTTTTTCTCTCAGGTGTGAATTGCAATCTATATTCATGATCGTTCATGCCTCCTCGCATATTACCTTTCATTGTTTAAAGAGGGGAGTAGGTAATGGTATAGTACCTGAAACAAGTCTAGGTTTTAGACTGTCCTCAATTTTATGCTCTCCTTTAAACACTTTTTATTTGCACATTTTGTCCTCCTACAAAATAAATATCTAATTTTCTCTATAAAAGTGTTTATTTCTCTAAAAGAGCAATACACAGCGGCGTTGAACGTCCTTTTCAGGATGGGTCTTTTTAAAGATGCCATTCCGCTCCTGTGTAGTTCCTGGATGCTGTAGAGTGCTCTCCGCTTCAGGCGGCCACAGGCGTTGTCTCATGTGTCTGGGCAGTGATCACACTGAGGCAGCGTTTGTGGATGGTTCATGCTCTCAATGCGAGGGTATGACCATGGCAACATTGCAGACGCGGCTTGCTTTCAACAGGCTGGTGATGGAGGCGATTTGGGGAGGGCAGTGGGTGCAGCTCCGCCGGGCACGCCCCCCTCGGACTACCCGCCCCCCGGCAGGCTCGTTGACTCCCGTCCGTGCTCGAGGTAACAGCGGCTCACCTCACGGCCAATCTGCCTATCCTCTGGAGCTCGAGGTGGATGAGATCGCCGCTGCATCGGAGAGCGTGGCGTCTGACGCTGATACCTCCCCTGGGCTGCCGCCTTCGGGCCAGCACCCCCAGGCTGAGGCTGATGCGCAGATGTCCGACATGCTTGCCCGGGTTGGACTGGAACCCTCCATCCTCCACACACCCACTGCGGTTGGATGACTGGTTCCTGGGGTCTGCGTGCCGCTCACAGCCTCACCCCCCCCCCCCCCCCCGGTTACGTTTTTCCCGGAGGTGCATGATGAGCTGACGTCTTTGTGGTGAGCCCCCCCTCTCCACTTGTCACAAGCCCTGCTCATCTGCTCTTGGCGGAGCGGCCCACGGGTATACGGCGATTCCCCAGGTGGATAGGGCTGTTGCGCTCCATCTATGCCCCGGAAACCCTACCACCTGGTGGGGTCGCCCTGTGCTCCCTTCTAAGGCCTGTAGGACGACATCCTCGTTTACCACCAAAGCCTACAGTGTCGCGGGACAGGCCGCTTTCGCCTTGCATGCCATGGCCAATGTCATCTATGGCTGAACCTGGGCGAGATGCGTGAGGCCGATAAAGCAAGGTTCCTACCACACCCTTCAGAGACCAGGTAGTGAACCTGCAAGCGCTGCCCCGGGAGGAGGCAGACCCAGCCCCTTCATTGCTGTGTCTGGTACGTGCCTTGCGTGCCTACCAGGACCGCACTCAGAGATTTAGGTGCCCTGAGCAGCTCTTTGTCTGCTTTGGGGGACAGCCGAAAGGGAACGCTGTCTCCAAACAGAGGCTTTCCCACTGGGTGGTGGATGCCATCCTACTGGTCTATTGCACCCAGGCCGTGCCAACCCCCCTGCGGAGGGGCACTGGCTAGGGGCACCTCCCTAGCAGACATTTGTAGGGCAGTGGGTTGGGCAACACCTAATAACTTTGCGAGATTTTACAATCTCAGGGTTGAGTCAGTCTCATCCCGTGTTTTCTCAGGTCCGAGCCGGTAGAACTCGGTACACCCTGACGGTCTGACCAGTTGAATCCCTTGCGTTCAGCGCCCTTTTCCCTTGGCTGAGGTAAAACAGTGCGCCTTCTTTCACAGGAGATCCCGCCCACCCGGGTCCCTGGTCGATTCCTCCCTAGCCCTCTTGGGTCCGCAGTTCAGTGGAGGAACCTGCCGACCCAGTCCACTATGGGTAACCTAGGCTACCCTGTATTGGAATAGGTGCTCCACAGGTCAGGCCTCCTACGTGGATTCCTCCTGTGTGTAATTCCGCGGTACGGTCACCTTACGAGCTGACCCACGTCTCCTTTAGGCAGTTTTTCGCTGCCCTCCGGTCGCCGTGTTGTAGCAACTCCCCCCTCCTCGAGGCTGGATCTACCACCACGCCATTCTTTCCCACATGTGACCGAAGAGGCCATGTGATGTATTTCACCAATTTTACCTCCCCTTTCGGGCAGGTGTGGCCTCCGCAGGGTCTTTTCGCCCTGAAAGAATAGGAAACTGGGTAAGCCCCCCCTTTCCACGATGCGTATAAAGGGCCCCGGCTGCTCTTACTCTATGCTGAGAAACATAGCGAGAAAAGAGGCCCAGCCAGACTTGGCCCATTCCCAGGTTGGCAAGCATCGCCTTGTTCCCCTCTAAGGGTAACCAGAAGGATTCTGACGACTCTTTTGGGGCACTGGGGAAGGGTACATGCAGTCTGAAACACAGTTGGTCGCTTGTGCACATGAAATACCTGTCCGCTCCTTTGTCAGCAGTACATGTATACGGATCAGCACATGGCGTGATTTAAAGTGGACCCCTAGTGTCGCTTCTTCGACACGACGTCGAAGTGAGCAACAGACGGGGAACGTCTCGGTAACGTATGTAACCTCCATGGAGGGAATGAGACATTGTCCGGCTCCTCAGAAAAATGTATTTCCCCGCTTTTATACCCATATATCCGTGGCGGGGTATGCAAATACTGTCTGCCAACTTCTCATTGGCCTTTTTTCATAGACCAGAGGCATATTCCGCACTCAAGAGAGACACCTAGTGTCGCTTCTTCGACACGACGTCTCGTTCCCTCCATCAGGGAACGGAGGTTACATACGTAACCAAGACATTTTGGATTAACATGGACCAAACACTACATTGAGAAATACAAGGATGCTATGAAAGCTTCTCTCATTGGTGTGTGTTTAACTCATTTTGTAAGAATGAACATGGTACCAATTCGCAACCACATACTATTGTGACAAATTCTCAACAAAATTGGGTTGGTAAGTTTTGATGGTAAACAACATGGCTATGGTCCACCAGCTAGACTAAAGCAAAACCAGCATGAACCAGCCTAGACCAGCAGGGGAACTGCATGCCAAAGCTAGACCTTTTAGCAGGGATCAAGATACCAATTTAATATTGTATCATCAGGGCCCTGCTGATTCCCATGAGAAATGGAATCATCTCAAGAAGTTTCTTCTTATGAAAGAAATGCAGAGAGGGTGGGTTGCTACTGTCAGGGTTTAGCTACAATTATATCTTCATTAAAATATATTAGGCCATTAATAATCAGTCAGCCTTGCCACATTTAGATGCAATTAAAACTTACTTCAGTCCAAGGTGTTGAGTCCAAGGTGCATGGCAGTCTTATTCATCATATCTGCTTAACTAACATGATGATATGAGAATCCATCATAAAAATTTAATCTCATGGCTGAATTAACAGTCCAAACCACATCCTCTGTGGAAAAAAAACAAAAAACTTTCCCCCGTCTATCCTACAAATATAAGTTTCTGCAACTGTTAGCCAGGCATTTTTGACTGTGCGAACAACAAAACTTGTTAAAGTGTTAAAGAAAATGTCACGTCCTAATGAGAGAGACAGCTGTCGATGAAAACTGCTCCTGAGAAAATGACAATATAAGCTCAACTGACTCCCTCCATATTTCTCACCCTTTTTTGTGTAGACCCACATCAAATCTGACCAATGACAAGAGTTCCAATTGACCTTTGCAATTGGCAGCTGTTCGCCTCTAGCAAAAATCTTACATGATGAGGTTCCGATTCTTGGTCACAGTCATCGGTTTTGTGGCAATCATCGTCTGTCTTGGGGCTGGTACAGATGAATCAGTGTGTGCTTAATTGTGGATGGAATTTTTTGTCGGTACATGCTTGAAAAAATTAATTGCCTTAGCTCCTTGACTGGTGAGGATTGGTTATGTTGTTTGGTTGGTGGGGCATCCGTATGGACTCTCAATAAGTTACAGGAGATAATTGGGTTCAAGTGCATTGAAAATACACCGGGTTTAGTGGTATTTTGTCTGGACACTAAATATTAAAGGACACCTATTATGTCCCTTTTTACAGGATGTAATATAAGTCTCAGGTGTCCCCAGAATGTGTCTGTGAAGTTTCAGCTCAGAATACCTCACGGATCATTTATTATACCATGTTGTAAATACCTCTTTTTGGGTGGAATCAAAAAAACACTGTTTTCGTGTGTGTCTCTTTAAATGCAAATGAGCTGCTTCTCCCAGCCCACGACATAGATCTGGTCTCCATGAATACAATCAGAGACAATGGTAACTTTAGCTGCATTAGCCGTGGAATCAGCTAACAAGCACATTCGGAAAGGTGATTTGCAAACATTCACAAAATATAAAGTGCAATACTTAACATCTTCAGGATATAAAGCTGGAACATGAACAGTACTGATCCATGCTTGAGAATCTGCTTTATATTGACACTCATTCACAAAGCAGTCCGGTGTAAAATGATTTGCACAAACATACACACATTTTTTTATGTTTTGGGGCAAATTTCCTTCAAAAACAAAACATCAGTGGCTCTGATGCCGGGAGTACATGAAGACTCTTATACTCACTTTTACAGCCAACAACAGAATACATATGACACTTACGAAGCTGAGACATTATTCTTCTCACTGTATCTGCTCCAGCATGGAACAAAATGGCAGACTGTGTGTAGATCACTCAGGGGAGGATCTATGATAATAGGGTGGAGTCCGTCACCAGTCGTGGGCGAGGCCTACTCTAAAGTGACGTCACGTTAGAGCTGAAATGAAAACTGTTCATTTTGACACACTGTTTTTGATTAATAGAAATATAAGAAAGAGGAGTGGGTGGACTTTTAACATTGTAGGGTGGTTGTGCACACACACTGCCGACTCATATTTATGTAATTATTGAAATTATTTTCTGCTGCTATTCAAAGTTTGCATAAAAAACTTTTTTATTAGTATTATTATTATATATATTTTTTTTTTAGAAATGTTTGCGACTGGGCATTGACTTTATGACTGGGTACAAAATTGGAACACAGGGACAGCCTTATTATGGCATACCTTGACACAATAGTAATGGACAAAGGAAGTTCCCACAGTGGTATTGTGAAAGTGGGCATTTTCTGCCATTTCTTTTTATTGATAGGGACAGAAGAGTGGGTACACTACATTTTTGAGGACAGAGAGGGGGAAAGGGACCAGGAATATTTCAGGCCAAACTCAAACTGGTATTTCCTTTATGTCCACCATAGCTCAATGTGTTTCTGTGTATGCTTGTCAATTGTTGGCTGCTTTTCCTTCACTGTCCGGTCCAACTCATCCATTTTAAAATAGTTAATAAAAAATAAAATGTTAGTTTTGTATACAAAATTATACAGGCACAACTTATAACTGTCTACAAACATAATTAAAAAAAATTAAGCATAAGCTTTTGGATCAAAATGTCTAAGATCATAAAAACCAAAATTCAGTGACTTTTTCACTGTTAGTGTACATACAGTATCCATCAAAGTCAGTCACAAATCTTTGACGTTACACAATATAGATCAGGCATTGATAATGCATTTGGTTTTAAACCAATTACAAATATATGCTAATAACTCTTCTGAATGCAGTGCACAATTTCAATATCATCTGTGGAGCTCTATCTACTCTGTATGTTGGAATAAATAAGCAGAGAATAAAAAAGTCAACAATGGTCCAGATGATCAAAGAAGACACATACAAACCCAGACACAGATATAAGTATGGTCTGTCGGTCTTCATGTGCCCTCAGGTGGTTCATTTTCAACCTAGAGTTCCATCTAAGCAGGAGTTCAAGGTCAGCTGCAGTCAGCCCGAGCACTGGAGCGAGCTCTGTGGTTTTTGAGGAGCAAAAAAACTGAAGGCTAACAGCAGACTGAGAGCTATGTATGTGGAGAGGTTGATGTTGGGGTCGCCATGGTTTTCATCAGAGTCAGGAGCAGAGATTTATGTTGGGATCACACTCATGCTTATTAATGATATGGCTGAGTGGCTGCCAAAAAAAAAAAAAGAAATAAAAGGTCGGAATATCCTGTTTAACTTGACACTATGGAACGTTCTGTCATATTATGGAAAAAATACTGCATTCACGTCATGTCTGAATAACTGTACTTACGAGATGGCATCTCAGAGATTCTACTCAAAGCTATCCTCAGAGCTTGGATATTATTTGTATCTATGGCAACACTCATAATGCCAAAATAGATCGATGTGACTTTGTTGTTGGTTACAACTAAATATTTAATCACCACATTAATTCATTAATTCATCTCAATATGTTCAAAGAACAAAGAAGGTACTCCTAGTAACAGTGGCTGGAATAAGTGATGTAATTTCAAACAAAAACATATATGTATACTACCTTTAACTGTTGAGGACACTGACATTTTGGTTCTTTTTACATTTTTGAGTTTTCATATATTTTACAACTTGTAATTACAAGTTTTTTACATGTCAGAATTTCGTACTCATTGTAATTCTGACATGATGTGAATGCCTCATAAAATTGGTTGTGATAGTTGTTTCATGTTTACTTTAAAAGAGACACTTTAATAATAGAGGCGGTACATAAACCAGCTCTCAGTGACACTTTGGAACAAAGTGACTTTAATTTTTAGATGGCTCTAACATGGTTCAACTGGTGTGAAATGTTGAGATAACCAAACAATATGCATCCCCATATGAACCAGCCAAAAATGCCTTTCCAATATTTATTCTGAATTCCACATTTAATTTGTAGTTATATAAAGTACTGCCATATCCTCTCCACTGTAATGCCGAATTGAATTGGTCACGGAAATCAGAAGTCAGAGCAAGTAACAGTCCAGATGGACACATATACTGTCCAGAAATTTGCTACTACTGTTTAGCTTTTAATACAGTCCAGGAATAATATTATTCTGATTATTACAGTATTTCTTATACTTTCACATACACACACACACACACACACACACACACACACACACACACACACACACACACACACACACACACACACACACACACACACACACACACATATAAGTTGGTACTCCTATCCTTGCAAGGACTTTCCATAGACAAAATAATTTTTATACTGTACAAACTTAAACCTAACCCTCACAGAAACCTTTTGCCATTTATAAAAAACAAATAAACAAAAATAAACATTGTTTTGTATGTTTTTGAAGCCATTTGAATTACAGGGACACTAGGGGTGTCCTCATAAACCACAATTATAGCATAATACCCTCGTAATTACAAGTGTGTAATCTAAAAAAGTTCCTTGTGAACCACAAAAACCAACTCTCTCTCTCTCACACACACACACACACACACTCTCTCTCTCTCTCTCTCTCTCTATCGCTCTCTCTCTCTCTATCGCTCTCTCTCCCTCACTCTCTCTGAACTAAAGCGCTATAAAAATAAAATTTGACAACCCCTGTATCTTTGTACACTTTCTTATTCCATCTCTGTCTCTGTTTTCATTTTCCCTTCCTCTGAGTTAGAATCTGACAGACTAACCATTTTACTTCCTTACCCAACCTTTTTTTCTCTCACTCTCACAATCTCTCTGTCTATCTCCCGCCCCCACAGTTCTAATGCTTGCTTCATGACCCGTTCAGCTCTCACAGACATAAACAGACATTATCCACTGGCATACATTTGTGCCTTCTGCAAGCAATGACTACAGCATTAGGATTACCTCTGGATCTGCCCACACACACACACACACACACACACACACACACACACACACACACACACACACACACACACACACACACACAGTAAGGGAGAGGGGGAGAAAACGGCCTTTCATCACATGGGGAGAGATGACATAAGTTAGAGTGGTAGAGAATGAGTCATCAAATACAGTCACTGGTTCTGAGCGGCTCATGCTTAGACTAGCTAGGTTTCTACTTAGCAGGAAATGATGGCTTTACTAAAGAGCTTGTATCTGTCATTAGATTACTCTGGCAATATGTGCAGCTGAGGGGGAGAGATGTAACATGTATGGCTGCTTTAAAGTGATGGTGCATTGAAATCTGAAGCGATGTCAAACCAACATTGTTTAAAACATGTGTAGATGAATAGTTCATTCAAAAATAACAATTCTGTCATTATTTACTCACCCTCCTGTTGATAAACTTAACTTCTGCCAAAGCTCCTGTCTAGCCTCTGAGCAACATTATCAGTGAATAATAACTTACATATTGATCTGTTCCTCACACAAAGCTGTTATATGGCTTCAGAAGACTTGGAACACAGTGTATGAGTCATATAGGAAACTATTTTGGTGTTTATTTGTCCATTTTGGAGCTTGACATCTGTTATCACAATGAAAATTATTGAGTAGCAAGTGAAGCATAAAAATGTTTTTCCTTTAGTGTTCCACCAAACAAATACTGTAACAACATTCCACTTTTAAATAACATGAGGAGGAATTAATTATGACAGAATTTAAATTTTTGGTCCTTTAAACAATTTTAATCAGAGAGTAGAGTGTTAAACCTGAGCTCTGAATTATAATATCATAACCCATAAATCTGAGAAAAAGTGACAAGAATTTCCCTCATCGTGAAAATATGATTTGATTTCAAGAGACTCTTCTTTTATGCTTTAAAAATGATCCTTGAGCAAAGTACGCTAAGCCTGAGCAAACTTCATGAGATGGTCTATTGCTCTAACCGGATCACGTGTTTATTCGTTTTCTCTAAGATCTCTAAGTTTTCTCTAAGTGCAATATGGTCAGGATTATTCAATTCACCTAAATAGGAAATAATGATCCCACATGCTATATTCATAGTAGGGTGTAACACAAGAAAAAGCTCAGGGAGAGTGGCCAATTACAGAGGAACAAAATAAAAGCAGCGAATCGTGACTAACAAACAAAATCACTGACTCAGAGCACAAAAGGAAACGCACAAAGGCTATTTCAGACCAATCTGACCCTCTAGACAAAACCAGAAAATTGAAAAAAGTAAAATGCTGAAACAGGTTAAAAAAGTATAGTGTTTACAAATCATGGCATTGTGATTTTTTTTGTGGATCTATACAGTTTTAGCAATTATATATATTAAAGTGCTGAGTATGTTTCTTCATGTGCACTTTTTAAATTAAATCTTGTGCAATTTCTGTAAATACAATGCATTTTTAATTAAGGCATACCTATGTACCTAGTAGCATTTTAAGAGGTCATTTAAATTTCTGTTCAATATACTGTAAACCCAATTTAATGCATGTGAGACCAAAATCATTATGGTGTGAGTATTTTTACATCATAGAACAGTACATATAAAAAACAGTAAAACATTTTAAATAAAAGTTTTTTTTTCCCTAATAAAAATAATGCAAAATACAGTTTCATGTCCAACCCACCCCCACCCCCCCAAAAAAACAACAACAACAAAACAATGTGGAGTATGGCTGAAAAAGCATAGCTTCTGTCTTAACAAGTAAATATTAATATTAATATATGATTGTATCTGCACAGCCTTAGTGTGACTGCACATTAGTTTAATTCAATATTACTGCCATTATAATCAATGGAGCTGTCTGTAGTGGAAGTGCTTGTCTGCAACACAGTTTTGAGACTAGGCTATTATTTTCTGCTCTGAGTCTGATTTTTTAAATCGAGCCACAGATATACCGTGGTATAAACACTTCAGAATGTCTACCAGTTGACACATTTCTAACATCACATGATATATATACCGTCATACCGTCCAGCCCTAGTGTATATGAAAATATGTGTGGTCTCTGGCTTGGCCAACTTCCAGCTGAAACTGATTTTTTTGAATGCACAGAAAAGTTAACAGTCATTTCATACACTGTTGGGCTGAGGTGGGGTGGAATAGTTAAGAGATGAATCAACTGAATGCTTAACCTGAAATGTACAGAACAACACTCAACAAGGCCAGTAGGAAAGACTGCATATACTGTCAAGATCTGCTTCTGCACGCACATTGTATAAGATCGTTAGCACTAACACATGTCCATTAGGGTGAAAGTTATTAATGAGAATGCAGGTGCATTGTAGGGAAGAACCGATCTTTGTGACATTTGTCATATCTAAAATGCCAGATACTTAATTAAAATCTCTTTAGACATTTTAAGTGAACCGTACATCTGCAATCCACTATACATCTTACTTACAGTGAAACTGTAATTAGATATTCCCTGAAATCATGAACCATGGCTATAGAGAAGAGGTTAATACGTCCTTGGCCAGAACATTCTTTTCACCTTCCTCAAAGATGAAATGATCGTTAACATCAACATCTGACCCTCTAATACACCTGTCTGACTGAGTTAAACCGAGACAAAGTCCTCTTGAACAATTAATTCATGCTATGCAATGATAATATGGAATACATTACATTGCATTAACCTCGGCACCTGTGCTAATTGAATCTGTGAGTCTTAATGAGACACAGTGAAAAGATCGGCAATGTGCTTGGCCCAACCAAGGTAGTCTGTAATTACAATTAATGATATCCCCATACTTTTTCCATTTATTTCCCAAGAAATTGAATGATATTCTCATTGCCAATCAACCACAACAGAAAGCTTAAGCATAGGATGTTCTAGCCAGAACATAAGTTAATGGGGTCCAACTAAAGTGCAGTCCTACTAAAGCAACAAATATGCCCATTACTTAAAGGAGTGTCATGCACCAATTTGTTTTGAGGGGGCAACAGAGGTTGTCCTGACTCACTTGGTGCCCTGAATCGTAGCATTTTCACAAATGTATTTCTAGAGAAAAAGCCTTTATTTTGTCACACATACATTTGCACAAATACAGTGAAATTAATTTTTTTGCGTATATCCCAGCAAAGCTGGGATCAGAGTGCAGGGTCAGCTATGATACGGCACCATAATATGGCGCCCTGCTCAAGGGCCCAACAGTTGCATCTTGGCAGTGCTGGGGCTTAAACCCCTGTTTTAAAGCACCTGTAGTAAAGTATTTGCTTAATGACAGCATGCCCTCAAGCTTGCATTCATTTCATAAGTTTGTGTAAAACCTGGTGATCCATGTTATTTAAAATAGCACGGAAGAAAGGAAATCTGACTTTGTACAAAGCAGTTGTCAATACCATACATTTGTTTATCTGATAAGTGACATAGAAATAGTGCACAATCTTCCTTCTTTATTTGACGTCATGACATTTTTGTTTTTTTATTGTTTAAAATTGTCAAAATGCGAAAACTTTCTTTTTCTTTCCAGGTTAAAATGGACCCATTCACAGACTGTGATGACACGTTTCCACCTTATTGAGCAGTGTAAATCTAGCAAACTTTCTCAAATTGGCAATTCTTAAATTATTTAGTGTAAATTTATGTTACATTACCCTGGAATTAGTTTTAAAAAATAAGTTACCACGGCTGTGATGAGTTTTCTAATACAGCTTGTGAGGGAGTGACAGAAAAATTGGCCTCTTTCTTTCTTCTGACTGCTGTAATCCACCACTCTCTATTTTTTCTTATTTTGGAAAGCTGTAAAAAGCATAATATTGTTCTTATTTCTGTTTGCTGTTGGAGAAAACAGGTAATCAAAAAATATATTTGCTGTGCTCTCCTATTCACCATTCCTCACGTTTACCTTGCTATCGTTTACTTCCGCATTCCAACCCCTGTTATGTGAAAAGGGTCCATTAGAATTTAAATCCCAGATTTTCAATGAATACTCACTTTTGAACCCTACTGTATATTTGTATATTTTTTAATAAACTAGCAAAACTGGCAAAATTGAATTTGACAGTAAGTGATCACCATGTATAATAGTAATTCCAAAATCCACATTGCTTTGTTTGAATTGGCATGACTCTGATTACTTACACTGCACTATGAGCTCTACGATGGCCTCTCGAGGTTTGACGTTGAAGCCGTTGTACTGACTGGTTTGGCAGCGATAAGTGCCGGTCATCTCGCGGGAGACATTGACGATACGCAGCACTCCATCGTAGCTTTCAGTCTGCATGTTGCCGTCTGGCATGGCCGCTTCTTTATCAGCACGTGACCAAAGGATGATGGGTTTGGGTTTGCCAGACACCAGGCACTGCAGCTCTACTGTGTCCCCCTCCTGAGTAACCAAGGGGGACTTTCCTCGTGGGACAGTCAGGTTGGGTGGAACTAGAAGAGAGTGAAAATTTCTTATTGAACATGTTGTATTGATGCATCAATCATTTTAAATAGCCTAAATGTCCCTTAAAATGTCCCTTCTATCTGACAAATATCACTGTGTATAAAGAAGTCTCAACTGTCTCTGTGACAGTCCTAGGCACTGTAAACAACAAAATAGAGTCAGGGGAGAGGCCTGCAATTGTTTTTTAAATATTTGTAAAAATAACCAATTAGAAATGCTCTCTGCCTGTGAATCATTTTGTGCATTCATGTTTGTTGACATTTGGATTGCTGTAGTGCAGGGATTTAGAGAGATGGCATTGGTTTAAATTTGAAGTGTGTAATTTTTTTCAATGTTAAAATACATTCTACTATGATTTCCCTATTAATGTGCAGATACAACTATAAGTAAGCCATTTTTAGGTTGATTCCACTGAAAAGTGTAAACATTTTTGGCTGTCTGTTGCTTTTATCTGTTTCAGATTGCTCTCTTTGTTTAAGCATTTTGACCAGCTTGACAGAAAAACAATGGCATGTGTTTGGGGTGGAACGGCCTGCTTGAAAACAGTCAATCTTTTTGCAATCATCCTACTTTTGGTGACATCCCGTGGGAGGAAGGCGCGATGCAGGGGGCAGCTGGAGTGACGTTTCCTTTCAGAAAGGAAAGCCGCGACGGCAACGTTGCCATGGCCAAGTTCTCGTAGTGAGACCAAGAACCATCCACAAATGCTGCCTCGTTGTGATCTCGACCCCGACAGCACCTATTGCCGTCAGAGGCGGAGAGATATCTGCCGCATCCAGGAACTACACACAGGTGGAAAGGCATCTTCAAAAAGACGCGTCTTTAAAAAGACGTTCAACACAAAATGTGTTACTTTTTTAGAGAAATGTATACTCTTTTAAATGACTTTAATCTCTTAGAAGCGCTGTTGAAGCACTCAGGGGCGTTGACTGCATGGCTGTGCAGAGAAGAGTAAGCCGCTGGTAACATGCCGTAAGGTCCAACAGCAAAGCTCTGTAGAGGTTTGAGTGGAACAGTTGTGAACACCAGCTCGCTGGGCCCACAACCACACGGCTCCGAAGCAACAAAATTGGAATAAACAGATGCACGCTTCCCTCCTTTTACACCTATATATCCAGGGGAGGGACGTGCAAATTCTGTTTGCCAATTCTCGATGGTCTTTTCTCAAAGCTCAGAGGCAACTGAGGCTCTCAAGAAAGACCCCTATTGTCACTTCACCGACACAACGTCGAGTGACAGAAGGGGAACAGTAGATATAAACCATGCTTCAAGGTTTTAAATTAAAAATGTTTGCTGGTTTTCATGACATCTAGGTGCAAGGGAAAGTTTTCCACACAAAATCCCCAATGACTGAGCAATTTGACCAGAACACTTTCCGCCAACTATTTTGATTGAGTCCAGACCTTGGAAACAGCAGGTTCAGGATGATGTGATGACATGCTCCATGAAACAGGACAACTGAAGTTTTCTCCCCTACAGCTTCCATAATGCAAGAAAAACACCTGTTCCTCTAACAATAGCCACCGGAGTGCCACACAGGCCCCTTCCATTAAACATGAATCTGTCCTTCACTGTACAAAAATCATCTGGACATAAGATGTGCAAATCTCCATGGCCCATTTAACAAGCTCAACATCATCAATAAAAGATCCACAGGAAAACAAAGGCCCTTGTTTGCTGTACCAAAATAGCGAGGTCATCATTGTTCACCTCTCTTTCCTCCCTGCTGAACAAACAAACAAAAAAAAGCTTAAATCAACCTAAACTAGTTTACTGGTTTTAGCTTATCTCCCAGGCTGGTATGTTTGCTGGTTTTAGATGCATTTTGGGCTCATTGTCAGCTAGTCAGACTGGGAGACCAGCTAAGACCTGCAAATCAGCTTAGTTTGATAAGCAATTGGTCAGGCTGGGAGACAATATATGACCAGTTTGACCAGCGCATGAGACCAGCAACACCAGCCTAAACCAGCTTTGGCTGTTTGCTAGATATTGAGGGGTTTTGGACATTTGTCAGCTGGTCAGGCTGGGAGGCCAGCTAGGACCAGCTTGGCAAGGTGGGGAGATCAGCTATACTAGCCTAAACCAGCATAGATGTTGTAAAACATAGATGCTGTTTTAAGAGGGGTTTGGGACATTTTTCAGCGGGTAGTCTGAAATACCATCTAGGACCAGGTTGGCAAGGCTATGAGACCAGCTAGACCAGCCTAAACAAGCTAAGACCAGAAAAACAGCTTAGGCTATTTGCTAGTTTTAGATGGATTTAGAACACTTGTTAGTAGGTCATGCTGGGAGAATAGCTTGGCCAGGCTATGAGACCAGAAAAAACCCCAGATACGACCAGCAAACCAGTCTTTTTTTTTTTTAGCTGGATATAAAGCCAAACAGTTCCTGACTTTCTACTGTTGAAGCAATGCATTTTCATAATAAAAGCTGTCATGCACATATGAGATGTGGGGTACAAACGAAGAGATGATAAAGAAGCATAAATACAGCACAGAGAAACTTTTTCTCATTTCGAGAAAAGAAGAAATCGATTTTTTCTCCTACAGAAGTTGAGGTGGAAAGACAGATGTATATAGAGGAAAGGTAATAAGTATGACACCAAAAAAAATTAGAAAGAACAATGCCAGAATATATTTCCGATTGCAACTGCAGGGGGTCTGATGAGAGAGATATCTTGGAGTCGGCAGGTTGATTAAGCATGACTTCTTTAGCAAACCCAGGACAAATAAAAAAACAAAAACAAACAAACAAGTATATTTTGCATAAACAATTTATTCTGAAAGCAAATCACATATTAAAAAGCCTAAAAGAGCATTACCTGTATTTTGTAAAAAAAAAAAAAAAAAAAACCTTTTAGATCTACATATTTCATGCCATTTTCTTTCACTTCATTAAAAAGCCATCAGTGGGGGAGTCTGAGATTATGTTGTTTTGTTTGAAGCTATAAAGCTTTAATGTGCCGAAAAGCAAAAACTGTCGGTAAGAGAATGGTTGGGAAAACAATATTAAATGTAATCACTGTAAAACACTTTTAATAATAAATAATGTTAAGGTTTAGTTTAGAGCTGTGACATTCTACCATTAACCCATTCCAGTGCAATTTTTTCTCGTTTACTCAGTAATGCATGCATGATTTTTAATTAATTACAATTTAGAATTAACAAATCTACATAACACAGTGCCAAGCTGCTTAAAATGGTGTTGGTTTAGAAACTCGTCATTGGACTGATGTTCTCAGTAAAACTATGGATCCTTCTTATTTTTCTCTTGTTCATGGCATGTGATGATTTATTTATTTTTGTTGCAGAAAACATGTAAACATTTATGACTTTGTGTATGCCTTGGTAAGTATTTTCACTATCACCCTCAATGATATTATGATGCAATGGCACTGTGCTATTGAAAATATAAATTTGATGATTTATATATAAAAATAAATAAAAAAAAAAGACACTCATTTACAGGCACTCAAAGGCACTTAAAGGTACTCATTTACTAGATGTATACATCGTGTATACTGTACAAACATGGGCAAACTTTATAGCATGTGCAAAAACAGTTTTGAGTTGATATACTTACTAACTTTGTCTTCTATGGATTATTTTTTTCACGTCTTGGCAATTTTTGCATTTCCCCAAAATAAATGTGCGATTTAGATGCGTCCCTCCAAATGCGCTCAGTAAAGGGTAAAATAAAATGATTTATCCAGCCTGAAAGTCATTTCAGAAAAGGAAACTGCAAATAAAAATTAATGAAAGGCAGATATTCATTTAATTTACGCTGTGCAGCAGGCTGTCATTGTGGCAAAAAAGACACTTTGAGAGCAAATGAATACATAAAAACCCATTGATGACACATATTAATGTGAAATTAAATTATTTCTCATGACAAAACAGTTTTATTCTTTTATTTTAGAACTCGATATCCAAACTAATAACATACTAATGATCATAGGAATTGTGAACAATTTATGCCCAAATTACGACGCAATTTAATGTATTAAAGATTGTTTTAAACTGCTGAAATATTATTAAATATTTTATGTGCCAGTTCTTTCCAGCCCTTGAAGCCACCCTATACGCACGGTACATCGAACAGGTGTTTTCTTGATTCCTTGAAACGAGCAGGGAGTGCTGGTACTCTCCCGTGCAGCTTTCTGTGTCTCTCTTGTGACCAGCTACTGTAACTTTGCCATGGTAAAGATAATTGTGGTTGAAATTCAGATTTGTTTTAGTATACATCAGTGGTGCGATGGCTGAATTTGTATTTTACATAATTTTCTTCTTTGTGAATTATGCTCCACTTCGTACTGAAACATTTCTAGAGAAGAATGTCATAGGCATGAGTGTGTGTCCATATTTACATGTGTAGCTATTTGCACAGTTTTTTAAGTAAATCACCCGCAAACCCCTGCGATGCACAAGCAAATTAGTACCCGTTATTTGTGATCTTAGTAAATCAGGGGCATACTGTATAAAAGCTTAAACATTATATGTGGCTTGCTTGTAATTCATCTCACTGATACCTAATTCAGTGTCCGTTAATAATGTAAAGAGGAAAACCAGCCGATTAATTTATAATTACTGTATAAGGCTGACATCACATGGAAAATTTCAGTTCAGGTTAGAGCCCATTTAAGTCAGCCAAGGTGAGCAATGTGTCAAAGACTCAGAACTACACACAGTACACTCTCTTACCTCTAAAGAATAAAAATAACTCACCAGTGGTGGAGGAGATGTTGACATCTATGCTGATTTCTGGTATCCCTCCATTTTTTAGTGAGGCCACACAGGTGTAAGTGCCAAAGTCTGTAAACTTCAGGTCGATGATGTCCAGGTTTGTGGTTCCTGGGGCAATATCTGGGTCAGTCTGGGTAATGACCATCCGCTCTGAGCTACGCAGCGGGCGACCATTTTTCAGCCAGCTGAACATCAGCTCCTCAGGCGGTGTGGCCTCCACCTGGCAGGATATCTTCACCTCTCTGCCGATCTGGATGTTGTCGTCATTATGATAGGGGTCTGGTGTGATCCAAAAACGCCCCTTCTTTAGAGCTGTATGGACAGAATGAAAAGCAACTGATTTAACAAGAATGAATTATTCAGTTCAACTAAATACAATAGAGTACTTATTTATGAAGACATTCATTTTTATCCTCAAAAAACAGCAGTTCACAAATGTTTTTGCTTCAGAATCCAGATTTGTGACCCAACATAGACCACCCATAGTTATTTACCATATAAAAGTACAAAACAAATGTCCTAAAAATTAAATATTGAAATGGTTTTCATGAACTGCAAATTATATATCTAAATAATGAAAATAATAATAATAATAATAATAATAATAAAAAAGATAATATATATATATATATATATATATATATATATATATATATATATATATATATATATATTATCATGACATTAGCTGAAAATTAAAAGCTGAATAGGAAAATTGACAATTTTGGTTTCTAATATCTTCTGAATTTTATTGGTTTCATGCTCTCGGCAGCCAATAATTCACTGTACAAAAAAAATTGTGAAAAGCACAAACTATGTTTATCCTTGCTGCAAGTGAACCTGCATTTAATGTAATCTGGGTTGTATTTTCTTTTACCTTGTATATTTTTGTTCATGGTTTTCAAGGATGATGCCATGTCACACAACAGGATTTTCAAAGTTCGGGAGGAGCATGTTCATTTAATCTGAACAATCACATCGCCAGAGTAAGCATATTTTAACAGCTGCTTAAATCCATGCTGTGATAATTCTTCCCGCATTTGGCTCCGCCCACTTACCCATGACAAATCCATGCGACAGTTTTGCATGACACACTTCCATTGCAATTAGCCTTTTTCACATGAATCAGAAACTATGTCACTGCAGTGTATATATACTTCCACTAAGGCTTTGAGGCTATTACTTTGGTATACTTCTGGCTCGATTAACACTTCTTACCTCTTCTGTATGGTCTATTTTCCAACAAGTCACAATGTAATGTACACAGAATTTACCAACTGATTCAGCTACTCAGGACGCAATCTCTTTTGAGTTTATATGCTCAAATGCAGCGCTGGTGTGGTTTATTCACCAGCTACCATCTCATTAGCATAAATGAGAATAATCATGTCACTGTATCACAAGAAATTAATTTTAAAAAGCTTTATAAACTCCCGGCACAAATTCAAAAATAAAAATCTTAATGAACCTATTATTAAACTCCCATCCATCCAGGGGGGGGGGGGGGGGGGGGGGGGGGTGGGGGCTGGAGCCTATCCCAGCTAACATTGGGCGAAAGGCGGGGTACACCCTGGACAGGTCGCCAGTCTTATTAAACTCCCAAAAATATTAAATGCATTAAAAAATTATAAATAATCAAACTAATGAAACCAAGTCATACTGTCAAATTTGTTTACCTATTTTCATAAATTGTATATATTATATACACAATGTACATTAACCCCAACATCCCAGTAACAGAGCAGCAGAGAGCAATAAGGAACTGTGCAATAAACAATGCATTTTATATTGATTATAACAATGTTAATGTGTGCAAACATCCACGTAAGCACTACATTAGATTTTCCAATGTGGATTTAGTAAGAACATAAGCTACATACATTCTCAAAAATGATTAAAAACAGTGAAAGTTTTTCTCATGAAAGGTATATTTTTCTGAACATTTCACAGCCATGTTTCCAATCTTTTATTTGTAAGGATAATCATATTAGTATAAAATATATATATATATCTTATTTAAAAATTGTAACCATGTGCTATGTAAAAAAGAGTCCGCATGGCAGGCCTCCAATCGGGCTAATTAGCCAAAGAGAGGGATAAGGCCAAGCTGGATGTGGCAGTTCGAGAGAGAGAGAGCCACACACAGCTGCTGTGTGTGTTGTTTGTGTCTTTTTAAGTTTTCATTAAACATCATTTTGATGGTTTGTCTAGATCCTGCCTCCTCCTTGCCCATTGTATACCCTGTTACATTGTTGCGAAAACCCGGGAAGGAGGAGGGATACGCTGTCGTACGGTCCTCGCCACTGCCATCTGTCTGAAGGAGCTCCGCGGCTGTCCTCCGAGGGACGGAGGAGTCACTGCTGGCCGGCTGGAGAAATGGCCACCATCCACAAGGGGGGAGGGGCTTGCTGCCGGCCGCCTGGAATGGTGGATCAGCTGCCAGGGGCGGAGGGGCTCACTACCGGCCGCCAGAACGCAGAGGGGCGTTCCATCTGCCAGGGGTTGGAGGACTTCGGGATAAGGCCAAGCCAGATGTGGCAGTTCGAGACAGAGAGAAAGAGAGCCACATGCAAATGTCATGTGTGTTTATGTTTGTGTCTTTTTAAGTTTTCATGAAACATTATTTTGATGGTATATCTGGTTCCTGCCTCCTCCTTGCCCATTTTATACCCTGATACACAGATGTATATAAAATACACAGTTTTTAATGCATATTCTACTGAAAATTAAACATTAACGAACACACCCAGTTTTATGATGATGTAAGGAGCATATGATGAGATGAAATATCAGTTAGAGAGATGACAGAAGTGACTCTGTTTATAAAAGTGTCCATAGTGCGAGCGATCAGACGTGATCTTCCATACCCTTCTTCTCATTCTGGAACTACACAGGTGTGTGAGAGACCAGAGCTGGCTGCTGATTATTTTCTCAGCACATGTGCTGTTTTACTTGCAATACTGCAGATCTGACCCAAACAGACACAGAGAATAACAATGAGAATTTCTTTTTTTATTTTGATTATTATTAGAGTTATTTATTACCTTTTTAGTCTATGACCAGTAGCAGCTGGAATATCTCAGTGAATATGCTGGATTCAGTGGCATTATGCCTTCCTTAAAGTTGTCAGAATGTAAATTAGAGTTCTGAGTCGCCAACAAAGCATAAAGTCAGATCAAACATTTACACGCTATTTAATTTGTATGAAGACTTTGATTTCAGCAGATCTTGCTCACATTTCAATGGCTCTGTCTTTCTTTAATTCTCATATTTCCTCACCGAAGCAGACCTGGCATCCAGGCTGCCTCTACACAGGCCACTGCTTTGCTGCAATCCTGTCATACCGCCCCCTATTACCGCTATACACATTCTATTTTTCCACCCAGAGCGGTCCCTATAGCGTGAGGCTGCCTCCACATGTGCGCTCCTCCGGCTTCATGCCACTTGAGCTCTGTTACAGCTTTAATTGAAAAATTTTTCCAACCCACTCCAGCGTTTTCAACCCGGATCTCCCACACAAGTGATTCCTGTCAGTCTGATTACCTCACCGTGCAGCTCGTTTAGGGTGTGTTCATTCCATGATCGTTCCCATGCTCTATACCCTTCGAAGACTTTACCATCAACCATGAGATATCTGGAGGGCTAAGAAGTGGAGGGGAGCTAAAAAATTCAGAACTCACTTTTAAGCCTTTATTATCAGAAATTCCGTTTGAAGTTATCTTCCTACATGATATCATGATTTTTCGCACTTCAAAGTGCCCTTTGGGGTGTGATTTATTCCTTTTGGAACACAGGGGCAATCATGAAACAAGTGGACGTCCTTTCAAACGACCGCTACTCTAATTACAAACATCTTTCCAAACCAGTGCAGACATTTTAGTGTGAGCTCGCTGCCGCAGCAGCATCCGCTCTGTCCATGCTACAGCTCATTACGGCTATATACTGCTTCTGTCTGATCAGACACGAGCCGAATTCGGCTACACAAGCAGGGGGGTTGTACTCCATGTCACACCCTCACGATATTTATGTAGAATTTATTACAGTGCTTGGCGACACTGCAACCACGGCACCCCTACTATTGGCTCAATACATCTCCGAAGCAGCATAAATGTGCCATTCACGTACCGCAACCACAGCATGTCTTTCAGGTCAGGCGTCTAAGCATCCATTCAGTCAGTTTGTTTAGCATACAGAGTTCTTTTAAAATGCAGCATATATCTCTTCCACAAGAATCAAGTGTTCTACCGTTGAATGCTATGTGGGACTACGTCTGTGGATTCAGCCACTCGCAGCACTGAGCGAGCTCAGTAAAATACAGCATAAACTATTCTCACATGAATCATATGCTCTTCCATTGAACGCAGTGCGGTCCTGTGTTCAAGGATTCAGCCAGTTCATATTGCAAAGAGTGCAGCATTGGCTCTCTCATTTGAATGCAGCGAGAGTCACCACATTGAGGCCTATCAAATCACACTACGACTCTCCTGTTCAAACACAGCATGGGCTCTCCCCCTTTCGAATCGCAGTAAGAGCTCTCCTGTTCGAATGCAGTGCGTCACCATGTGCAGGCCATGGCCTCTCCCCATTCAAACGCAGTATGGCTCTCCTGTTCAAATGCAGTACGGCTCTCCCGTTCGAATCGCAGTAAGGGCTCTCCCATTTGAATGCAGCGAGAGTCACCACATCCAAGCCCTGGGCTCTCCCGTTTGGATCACAGTAAAGGCTCTTCCGTTCAAGCGTAGCACGGGATCTGCCGTTCAAATCGCAGAAAGGGCTTTCCTGTTAGAATGCAGCGTGCTTCACCACATAAAGGCCGTGGGCTCTCCCATTCGAATTGCAGTGAGGGTTCATCCGTTCATATGCGGGAGGATCCCCATTCGAATGCAGGCTGGGCTTACCTGTTCAAGTCACCATGCGAACCTTGTACAGTAGGATGTAGGAAACAAAGCCAAATACATTTTTTTTTTACGTGAATCAGAATGAGAAGAGGACATTCAACCTGCTGAATTCCGTCCATCACTCCCATGTTAAATTCCCATGTGATCTGCTCTTCGCAGACGACAAAAAAAAAAGAAAAGAAAACAGCCACATCTGTACACATGGAGGGCCCTCCAAGAAGCCTTCTCATTCGTACTGCTGTGAAGGCCATCCCACTTACATGAATTCAAGGGCTCTCCCGTCCATATCGCAGTGATTGAAAGCTGTGTGAGCTAACTCACGTTTATTTGTATCGTGGGCTCTTCCATTTGTACTGCTGTGAGGACTCCCCAGTTTGAATGCAGCCAATTTTCACTCTACTCATCCTCTACCTATCCTGTAGCTCTCAGTTTCCTATCCCCCAAGCAGATCCTAGTGTGAGGCTGTCACCGCAAGTGGCAACTACTTGTTCTATCATCTGTGGCCGCTCTCACACACAGGCTGAGCATAACCACCCCCCCCCCCCCCCCCCCCATTTCAGATCTCAACACCATTTCAGATCTCATTCATTTTAGGGGGTAGGAGAGGCATCGTAGTGACTATCGTTCAGCATCTCAATATTGCTACCAAAACACATTGCTTTCAGTGTTTCACGAGGCTCCGACACAAGGGACTCGCTGTCTGGTCTTGGCTTCTTGTGTGGAGTATTCGAGCTCGGGTCAAGTCTTGAGCCTCGAGGCCTCCTCCAGGGACAGCGAGCCAAACACGTTTATACTATTACACTACAGGATTACATTAACTAGCAAACTACTGAACTGTCCAAGTTTGCATCTACTTTACCATATTTGGCTAGCTTCTACTAAGTAATAGATTAATTTGCACCTAAACAAAACCCTAAAGATTCATTGTATTTTCATCCAGTCTATTTATTTTGCTATCATATAACAATATTATCGATATTTGCCAACTTGTGCTTTATTATTTGCATTTAGCATTATTTTTTCCCTGCTGTCCATCACCCTATCAGAACAGATCTACCAGTTAAGAACCACTGTTATAAAACTACATTAGTTTGCTCACTGAGCACTTACATACTGGATATAAATGTACCATAACATATTTAGGGACTTGTCATAGCATATTTATATTAATCTTTTCATACAATACTTATACTGCATGATTAACGATGCATTAAATAGTGTGTCAGTTTATACAATATATCTAAAAAGTCTTTGCTTAATGCAATTTCAAAGCAGTTTACTGTATAATTCTTTTTTTCAGAAGACATCCACACAACTACATTTTAAGTCGTTATCACTGTGTCAAGCCAAATGACATAAAAATGATAAAAGAAAACATACCAAAAGAACTATGGGATATTAAAAAATTGAGGAGAGTGACTAACATATTAGTCTGCTAATGTGAATAAAGCAAAAATAAAGCTTGATCTTAAAATACACCACCTCACTATCATCACAAATAAGGTGAGAAATAAAAAGAGGTCCCATCAGGACAGGGACTATGAGAAAAAAAGGTTTTATTTAGATGAAGAATTGTCAGAGAGTCACGTCTTTCTCTGTTCTACACTGAACAGAAGAAATCTTTCACACAAACCCAATGCTTTGACATTGACATAGAGTAGAACTATGAAGAAATATGACTCAACATTGTCATATACAACATTGGAAGTGATGTAAGAACACTGGAACTTGACACATATTGTCCACACATACACCACTCCAAACACACTTCGGAACATAAAGCATGTTAACAAGAAAAACATTTTATTTTTTATTTTTTAGCTATCTTGCTCACTGTGTCTCACATTTGAAATACCTCAAAATAAAAGGTAATCCTGCCTAAAAATCAGCTATTTTAGGTTATTTACAAGTTAAACTACAGAGTAGATAAATCAAAACAACTCTCAACTGTTATCTACTATTTACCTTCTTACACATTATTCCACAGGAAAAAGAAGGTACTGTACAGTATGTGTTTTTGTATATTTCATCAAAATTAATGACTTGTTCTGACTCTGAAATTACTTTCCTTTTCGTCAGACGTCAAACCCTTCTTTACCCGTCTGTCGCTCACTTCGACGTCGTGTCGAAGAAGCGACACTAGGGGTCTCTCTTGAGCGCAGAATATGCCTCTGATCTATGAAAAAAGGCCAATGAGAGTTGGTGAAAATTTTTGCATACCCCGCCCCCAGACATACGGGTATAAAGGCGAGGAAATACACACGTTCATTCAGAAATTTTCTTCGGAGCCGATGGTTGTGTATGCAGCCAGCAGCGAGTGACACACCAGTTTCCTGCTTCTTTCCTCTGGATCTACGGCGCACTTCAGCATAAAGAGTAATTTTCTCTATAAAAGAGTTTATTTCTCTGAAAGAGCAATACACAGCGGAGTTGAATGTCCTTTTCAGGACGCGTCTTTTTAAAGATGCCATTCCGCCCCTGTGTAGTTCCTGGATGCGGTAGAGTGCTTTCCGCTTCAGACGACCACAGGCGTTGTCTCGTGTATCTGGGCACCGATCGCACCGAGGCAGCATTTGTGGATGGTTCATGCTCTCACTGTCACGACAGCGCTTGCCTGGTGGAGAGTGGAGGCTTCACCCCACTCGGTTCAGCTGATCTGGAAACGGTTCAGCAAGGCCCAGGTAGACCTGTTTGCCTCCCGAGAAACCTCCCACTGCCCACTCTAGTACGCCCGAACAGAGGCTCCCCTCGGGGCAGAAGCACTGGCACACAGCTGTCCGGCGGGGCTGCGCAAATATGCATTTCCCTCAGTGAGCCTTCTTGCACAGGTGCTGTGCAAGGTCAGGGAGGACGAGGAACAAGTCACCCTTGTGGCTCCTTATTGGCCCACCCAGGCCTGGTTCTCGGACCTCGTATGCCTCGCGACAGCCCTTCCCTGGCAAATTCCCCTGAGGAAGGACCTTCTTTCTCAGGAACGGGGCACGCTCTGGCATCTGCACCCAGACCGTTGGAACCTCCACGTCTGGCCCCTGGACTGGACGCAGAAGATCTAGCTGGTCTACCACCCACAGTAATAGCCACGATCAACCAAGCCAGAGCCCCTTCTACCAGGCGACTCTACGCCCTGAAATGGCGTCTCTTCGTGAATTGGTGTCCTTCCCAGGCAGAAGACCCACAGAGGTGCGCAGTTAGGTCAGTACTCCTGTTCCTACAGGACTGAGGCTGTCCCCTTCCACCTTGAAGGTGTATGTTGCCGCTATCGCAGCTCACCACGACCCAGTAGACGGCAAGTCTCTGGGTAGGCATGACTTAATTATCAGGTTCCTAAGAGGCGCCCAGAGGTTAAATCCCTCCTGGCCAGACCTGTTCCCCTCCTGGGATCTCTCGGTGGTCCTCGCTGGTCTTCAGATATCCCCCTTCGAGCCGCTGGAATCAGCTGGACTCAGGGCCCTCTCCCTAAAGACGGCCCTGCTGATCATGCTTGCCTCCATCAAGAGGGTCGGGGACCTGCAAGTGCTCTCTGTTAATGACACTTGCCTGGAGTTCGGTCCGGCAGACACATATGTGATCCTAAGACCCCGACCGGGCTACGTGCCCAAGGTTCCTACCACACCCTTCAGAGACCAGGTAGTGAGCCTGCAAGCGCTGCCCTGGGAGGAGGCAGACCCATCCCCCTCACTGCTGTGTCCGGTATGTGCCTTGCGTTCCTACCTGGACTGCACTCAGAGCTTCAGGTGCTCTGAGCAGCTCTTTGTCTGCTTTGGGGGACAGCGGAAAGGGAATGCTGTCTCCAAACAGAGGCTTTCCCACTGGGTGGTGGATGCCATCCTGCTGGCCTATCACACCCAGGCCATGCCACCCCCCTACGGGTTCCTCGTGGGCACTGGTTAGGGGTGCCTCCCTAGCAGACATTTGTAGGGCAGCGGGTTGGGCAACACCTAACACCTTTGCAAGATTTTACAATCTCAGGGTTGAGTCAGTCTCGTCCCGTGTTTTCTCAGGCCCGAGCCGGTAGATCTCGGTACACGCCGATGGTCTGACCAGTTGAATCGCTTGCGTCCAGCGCCCTTTCCCTTGGCCGAAGTAAAACATTGAGCCTTCCTTCCCAGGAGATCCCACCCACCCGGGTCCCTGGTCCTCCCTAGCCCTCTTGGGTCCGCAGTTCAGCGGAGGAACTTGCCGACCCAGTCCACTACGGGTACCCCAATCTACCCTGTACTGAAATAGGTGCTCCACAGGACAGGCCTCCTACACGGACTCCTCCTGTGTGTATTTCTGCGGTACGGTCACCTTACAAGCTGACCCGCGTCTCCCTTAGGCAGTTCTTTGCTGCCCTCCGGTCGGCGTGTCGTAGCAACTCCCCCCTCCTCGAGGCTGGATCTACCACCACGCCATTTTTCCCACATGTGACCGAAGAGGCTATGTGATGTATTTTGCCACCTTTACCTCTCCTTTTTCGGGCAGGTGTGGCCTCCGCAGCGTCTTTTCCCCCTGAAAGAATAGGAAACCGGTAAGACCCCCTAGGTATGGAAATACTGTTCGCCAACTTTCATTGGCCTTTTTTCATAGATCAGAGGCATATTCGGCATTCAAGAGAGACCCCTAGTGTCGCTTCTTCGACACGACGTCTCGTTCCCTCCAACAGGGAACGGAGGTTACATACGTAACCGAGACATTTCCAACCACCATAAAGAGACCACTTTTCATGATCCAATCCATTCCTGAAGGATAAAATCAAGTCGTGCTCTACATGTTTTTCTCATTGAATATACTGTTTCACTCGGAAAAGCATCACATTATGGAACTAAAATGGGTTGTGAACATTTCATTTGGACTTAATCAAAAAGGTTTGAATGTAAGTAAATATTTTGCACTACAAATCATCATCTTAAATGCTGTTACCAAAAATCTCATAAACACATTTAATACCACTCATTATTCTATCCTCTATAGTACACAGGCAGAGACACTTGTGACACAAATGTCTACCTCTCTTGTGGGGTCCGAAGCCCCAAAGCCTAAATTAAACACTACCCCAATCTCATTTCCAAGTAATTTCTTTAAATACTGTGCATCTGGCCCTAATCATTTATCAGTCCCTGAATTATTTAAAAACAGATTTGATGAGATCTTGTCAACCAATTTATTTACATCTATGCTGCACATTTTACAAGCTGTTACAATCTGGTGTGTTAAGAGAGGATGTTTCAAGGTTGACTATGCGGTTTTGATACTGACACAGACAATGTGAATATTATGAGACAGAAGATAATGAAGAGCTAGCTGTAACTTTGCAGATTAACTGCATACAAGTATTAGCTAAGCAGGCCTTGTCTCATTGGTCAATTTGCGACTTAATCAATAGCGTAATATTATAGTGTGATAGCTGTGCTTGCAGGGTGTTAATGGTCTGGAGTCCAGTTCCTTCACATGAGTTCTGTCATTATTGAAGTGAACTGCAGTTAAGCAATTACCAAGAGACAAGCTATGTAATCTTTTTAGCACATTTAAAGTCAGGTTGCAACACGCCTGCCATTTGAAGATTATTTGTTACCCCACTGTATTAGTATTTCTTGAAATTATACGATTTTTTTTTTTTTTTTTAAATGGAAATTCAAACTTTTGCTTCAACTTTTAATGAGCTTTCCAACAGAAGAATCTATCAAGGCACTCCTAAGAGACAACATAATGCATGCTCTCAACAATTTGCACCTGTATTTAGTACCTGTTTTGTTCATCTTAAGAAGTGTTTGGGAAAGAATGAAGAATTCCTTGAGTTACCATAATGCTTTATGCATGGCATGCACACAATAATTATACATTTTCTATGCTCAGACTAAGACTTGTCCTTTTTGGCATAATTTATATGCAGGAGAATATTGATGAATGCATTTCAGGTACTAACATTTTGTTTGGGTCTTTTGTTTGAGTGATATTAGAATTTGTTAGCTGTTTCTTCATCTCAGTAACCATCACATATCATTGTCAATACTCCCTTGTTGCATTATATGTGAATCAATAATCGTTTGACTATCCCTGTATTTGTGCTTTCATTAAAAATTTATTTAAAAGTATTTTACTGATGAACATGTATTGCTGCACATAAGGCTAGAGTATGTGTCTCTTTAAACATAGGACTAATAATGGTATCTTTAAAGTATTATTTTCTCTTCCAAATTATACCAAGTGCTGAATATTTCAGAAAGGGGTTTTCATTAGGAAATGGAACAATTTTATTTGTCACATAACAGTCATTGCATTACATTTATTCTTTCATAACCAAAAATAAACCGATTATCAATGGCCTGGGCAGGAACAAGCAACCAGACAATCAAGATGTCAATTCAAATACTACTGTATATTATTTTGAATAGACACTGAAACATACAATATCAATGCATTTACAGCATTTAATACGTCAACACTTCACATATGACCAGTCGCTTGAGGTACACGGTATAATAATTTTATGAAATGTATAGATTGATTTTATTCTATTGACAATAAATGAGATTAATGAATTATGTTAAATGCCATCACATTTATGTAATGCAGTAAACACATTTACTTACAATAATATTAGGCTATTATTAGTTACTCCATCATTTATTGATAAACTGGTTTACTGATAATATGTCCCTAAAGTTTTACATAAGTGAAAGGGTTTAAATTTCAGGATGCTGTTAATGTGTTGTACATTTTGGTGTCTATAACCAAACGTGCAAAGTTGTAGGGTACAACGGGGCTAAAGGCACCCCTTATGGAAATGTAGCTTTTTTCTGGCCACAAAATATATCTTTTTATTATTGAATATTGATGGAGCATCGTAATTCGTGTGAAAATAAAGAATAACAGAAGGTTGTTTTGATTTAAAAAAACAAAAACATATTTGTGGTAAAAGGCTCCCTCACATGGGGTAGAAGGCCCCTTGGGGTTTAAAGTGATATTGTGTAGATACCGGGGCACTAGGGCACAATTTGTTAACTAATACAAAGCATTTTGAGACAGCAAGATGCTTTTTTGAATAAAAAATTAAGATGTTTACTCAAAATAACTATTTCAGAAAAAGTCAGCAATTTCCTGATAATTTCAAACACATTTGGCATTTTATTACATCTCAAGTATTCTATAAACAAACTAACCTCTATTATGATTGGATGAGTCAATGTGAGCCCACTTTGAATATTTTTCATTACAAACCTATTCCCCCCACAATGTTTAATATGGGCCTTTAGGCCCTGTATCAGGGGGTCTATTTACCCCAAACAACATCAATTTACATATTAAGTTATTAAGTCAAAATAAGTTATTGAAAAATGTTTGATTTAATGACCTTAAACAAAAGGACAAATGGTAAGTAAGTTTTTTGTCTCAAAATAAATGTTAACTTCAGGGATTTTCATTAGCTACATACATTTGTAACATTTAAAAAAATTATAAAAATGAGATCAAATTAGCCTCAAAATCAACCTTTAGATAATACACGCAAATATCTCATGGAACAGGAACATTTTCCAGTATATAGTGACAAACAGGTGTTTAGGAAATTAATGTAGTAGTTTTTGTTGTTTTTTAGTGTTTAGGGAGAAAATAAAATCAATGAAGCCTTTACCCCGTGGAGCCTTTAGCCCTGTTGTACCCAACAAATATCTATGAATACAATTGAGATAACCTTACCACCACCAAAACAATATATTGCATGATGCACACTGCAAATGTCTAATTTTCCCTTATATTCCAGGGAGTAGTGCAATCAATATAAAGCTCTACCAAAAAGAGCCCTGCCTTTAGAGGAAGAAAGACATGTTTGAATCCAAATCTTTTATTAGTTCTAGTAAATCATGTAACTGCATCAGTCTGCTAATGGTCAATGGATCATGCTCATCAAAAGCTATTGTCTTCTCTAATGCCCATTTTGCTGTGTTGTGGAGGAATAAATCAAGTTAAGCAATGTACAAGACTGGACATTTCTGCTATTGTAATGATCATTGCAATCCCACCTAATTTGAAAACAGCTTTAGAGGCCAAGCTGTATTTGGTCATTACCCAATGGAATTGACTGAAATCAATGCACAACTTGAAAAATATTTCACAAATGTGACCTCATATTCACAAAATGCATGTACTGCATATCTACAGACAACAAAATGTGTGCACAGCAATTCAACTGAGAAAAGCAGTATTCACTAAGGATAAATTAAGCATCTGCTAATAACGTAGTTTATATGCATGCACTGTCTGTGTTGTTTTTTTTTTGCGGCCGATTCACTAGGATTTATGGAACCAGGAAATCAAGGAAATATGCAAATCAGATATTTAGTCCTAATGCATTTTGAACGTTGCAATTCCCAATCATGCAAATTGGTTGACTTTACTTCTTTCGTGGAACATGGTACATTTTTTGTAAAGTCTTCACAGGGATTACTTGTCATATTGTAAGGGAACAGTGACTGAATCCCCCTTTTCTGTCAGGCTCGAAAAAGGACAAAAAAACACCACAAAACCACAGTAAAAGTTATCAATACAACTCATGCACTCTATTTAAAGTCTTCTCAAGTGATTTGATAGTCATTATGAGTGGCGAAGAGAACTAATGAGGTTTGATGCAACTACTGTAGCCACCATATTCGATTTTAGAGCTTTATTAATACGATTTAATTTCAGAGTGAATAATTACTTAAATTTGATGTTTTATTGCACAAAGTGATAATTTTGCTTCAGAAGACTTGGTCAAAGTGTTGCTTCTGAAAGATCCGGTACCCAAGGATTGGCCACGTTATGCCAACTCAATGACAGGCCCCATCTCATATCACACATTTTTGGCATTGGCTCAAGCGTGTTTAACTTCCTCTGTGGTGTGACCTGAAGTGCTTTGCATCAGCAGCATGGGAGACCCAGCTTCAGATCCCATGTTGAAACCAGGAAATTATTGCGTTTGCATAATCAATGACGAGTGTGATTCGAAGGTTGCATTTTATCCTCTATCATTAAATGTTTACTCCACTGATGGTTAGGTTTGACTTGGGGTTTGGGTTGCGGGGGGTGGGGGTACAGTTTATAAAATATACATTCCTCTTCACTGTATTACAGCCTGTCCAGCTGAAAATAACTTGCTTCTCCATGGACATTTCTCCCAGAAAATGGAGCTCCCACATGCCCAACAACAACACTTGGCCACTGGGGTCAAGAGTTTTGTATTTTGGTTAGCAGAGACTAATTTTAGCCCAAAAAAATTCAACCTACTGTTTACCATTTCACTGTGAGATCAGTCTGGAATTACAGTGCGTAAAAGTGACACAACTGTTTAGATTTAAAAAATTACTCAGGCAGAACGTATCAGAAATAAGACCAATTTTAGTGGCCAAGGGACTGCAGGACCTAGCATCTCTACATGCCTGTTTTGATTGCTTGGTGGAAAGTGGCCCAAACAGGAGATGATATCTCATCTGTAAATAAATAAAAAGCAGTTTCTATAGCAGTGTGCAGCCTCAGTAATACCCTCCCTTCTATCACCACTCCTGCAACACCCCCCTCCAGCTACTAAATATCTTATAAAGCACAACTCCGGTTATTTTGCAGTTATCTGCAGAGCAGACTCTGCAATGTTCGGCATAATCCACTGAAGAGGCTCCGTGCTTGTACTGACAAGGCTCAATATTTGACTGATAACCGGGGAAGGGTGGGGTGTGTTTTATTGATGATACTGCTAGCAGGTGGGGGAAAGAGCTGTCAGAAAAGGCCTTACTCAGGGATACCTATCTAGTCACTCCAACCTGGGTGTTGACAGACGCCCCATTACGGCTCTCTCATCAGACCAGCTAGCCCCAAAGCAATCCTTGTTCCGTGTAAAGGCTGAGCAAGCTTTTCGAAGAAATATGTTATTTTTCAACAGAGTAGACAGCTAAGGCTTGTATTTTAAATTAAATATGAAAATATTATTACATTTCAAGAATTATGCTTAGAGTATTTGCTCCATCCACCTTCCTGGTTCATCTTCTCATAATCCCTTCTGAAAAAAACTGCTTAGACCAGAATGAGCATAAGTGCCAATTCTAAAAGTGCCAGCCGAGTGGGTTAATGCTGGTTAGTGCTAGTCTAGTACTGGTTTATCTGGTGGACAAGCATAGTTATGTTAAACCATCATTGTGTTTCTTATGAAGCTGGTTAACCAAGAGAGGATTCCTGGGTAAAGGAACAGTTGAACCCCCAAAAATGAAAATCCTGTCATCATTTACTCACCCTCATATTGTTGCAAACTCATATGACTTTCTTTCATTTGTGGTTCACAAAATTAGATATTTAAAAGAATTATGTGATCCCTGATTTCCATATAATAGCTGTTGACACTGACTCACTTTAAAGCTTTAAAAAGGACCCAAAAGTGTCATAAAGGTAGTCCATACGACTCAAGTCTTCTGAAGTAATACGGCAGGTTTTGGTAAGAAACAATGCAACTATCATATGTTCCCTGTCTTTGTCTAGACTTTTATGTTGAAATTCTTGTTTAGTTCCCTGTTCCTGTTTCCTGCGTTAGTTTTGTAATCCTTTGTAGTTTTAATTCATGAATGATTCTCCCAGATTGTTTCCCCAGGTGTTCCTCATTCCCTGACTGTTTCCCCAGGTGTTCCATGTTTTCTGTTGTGTATTTAGCCCTTGTTTAGCAGGGTTTTCTTTTTATTCAAGTTAGTTTGTTTATTTTTAGGTTAATACCGCTGCGTTTAGATCCTCATTCCTCGCCTGCCTCGTCACAGAAGACTGACCTAAGATGGATCTAGCGGCTGTCAGAATTCTCCTCCTCGAGCAAGGGGACCGTCCAGTTGAGGATCACATCTCTGAGTTTTTTGAGCTGGCGAATTTGGTGCACTATCCAGACCGCTCTATGGTGGTTTTCTTCAGGGCGGGTCTCAGTAGTGCACTAAAGGAGCTAATGCCTCCAGCGGATCCTCAATGGACACCATCGAGTTTGTGGGGAAGGCTATGTGAGTTAGCGGCTCACCATTCACTGTGGGTGTGGAAGAAGAGGGCTTTAAATCTCCTCCCACAGTGGTTGCCCCACAGCCAGCCATGGCTCGTCCCTCCAAGCCTCCCAATGCCAACGAGCCAATGCCCACGCTTGCCACGGCCAACGAGGCAACGCCCACGCCTGGAATCCATAGCTCTCTAGTGTGCATTATAATAAATAACAAAACAGGAGGGGGGCAGGAGATGGGTGTGAAATACAGGAGACTCCTGGGAAAAACAGGTGTGTTGACATGTATGATCTCGGTCTGGTTCTGGACAGTTTTTCAAATGTGACTTCGGATTAGGGTAGGGTTCAGGATTGTAATTAATGAAAAAATAAATAGACCTACCTAACTTGTTTCATGAATACACTCTCATTCACAGAAACTTGAGGGGACAAGTTAGGGACCATTCACACTGAACTTGTTTTTGCACGTGGATGGACATCTTTGATCGTTGCACCACATCTTGCTGTTTCTTCAGAGTCTCGTGCAGAACCGGTTCATATCGAGGCGCATGTGTTCTGTTTAATTTATTATGCTGCCTCTAGCTTCGTCTAGATGTTTAAGGCTACAAAGAGGACTTATTGTGACTGTTATACTGTTACACATGATTTCTGATTGTCCTGCACAATGGAAAGTTTTGGCCCTTGATATACTGTAACCCCTTTTTCTGTAGTGTGCTGAGTAAAAACTTTGTAAAAAAGCCTTGTAAAAACTATGTTTACTGTTACTATACTGTTCCTTATGTTGCCTACAATGCTTACATAAAATACAGCCTATTCCAACAAATGTACTTTCTTGTAGAAGATATATGGTGGTACCAGTTGGGTCAGAAGGGTCTCAGGTATAGGTCGGGTTTGAACTTCATTTTAAAGCCCTTGCAAACATCTAGTGTGCGTTCATGACTACTTGGTGGAAGCTCTGCCTTCACATGTGAAGTTTCACTCATTTTGCAAGGATTAAGCATGAACCACTGTGAACCAGATTCTTTCATGTACACATGAAAGTGCAAAGGAGAGCCAGAGCAGAAGTCAAGATTTTCATAGTAAAATAACTTGGTGTGTCTGTCTCTTGCTCTCCTCATCAAAGTGGTGGAGAATGTGGGTACATTTGTGGGGAGAGAGATTACAGTTAGGCAACAAAGATGACATCATGCACCCTCCTACTCGGCGGTTTGTAGGAGAACCTGGGGATGGAGACTTCACTGGGACGACCTCATAACCGGCAAAAAGACAAGTGTTGCATTTATATTTGCCATTAACCCTGTGGTCATCTTAAACTTCTCAAAATCTTCTCTGTTCTGGAAAGGTATCCTCTGACATGCCCACTCAGACTGCATGGAGCTTAGTGAAGGATGTTGCAGATCTGTAGGAGCGGCTGCGGTGGAGGCATCTCCAGCTCTGAACCCCAGCAAAGGAGGGGAGCGAGTGGAGATGTGAATGGGGTGATGCCCCAAAGGGGTGGGGGGGATTGTGACATTATGACCTCCTTCCCTGACATCAGCCCCGTTCATGGATCAGCTGCTCTTCCTAGGCTCCCGATGAGCGTGGGCAAAAGGGGCACAATGACTATTACCCATTTGGCGGTGTGTGATGAGGGGCATCTAAAGTCATTGAAGTGCCTCATCACCACTGCCTTTAAGAACTGAGTGCCTCTCTTTGACTGGTCTCTACCTACTGGTATCTTTTACATAGCCCACTCACCGCGAGGATGCAAGATTCCCCTTTGTTCTGGAAAATTTCCCTATGGACACTTTTATTCATCCTTTTCTATTTATTATTTCAAATAAATTCCTCTCCGAGGCCTGATGCCACACCTTCTGTGTCTATCTCTTGATCACCCCACTTCACTTTGTGGGCAGAGGCAGTGCAGTTCTGCACCAACAGTGATGCCACTCGCCCTCATGGTGGAAATTCTCACCTTCCTCTCATCATCGTTGCCCTGCCTCTTAGGGCCATACTTTAGCCAGCCTCATAATGGGAATGGACTGGAGAGAGGATGTGAGTGGAACCTCATCACCACTGCCACTATAATGCAGAGCACACCTCTCCCTGGGGAGCTGGCTGCTATCTCCTTGTGTGGACACACTGTTGGCCTTCGCAAGTCCAGGAGCATGGATGAAAATAAGTTTCCCTTTCAAAATGTTCTTAGACCACATAATTGTAGGTTAAGTTATCCACTAATTAGGGAGAATGGGAGCAAAGAGCATTCTATACCTTACCTATGCAGTCAAATGCATTCACTCCTAACATCCGGTCAATTCAGGCTGTAGATGTTGTTTGCAACACTCAACATTGTTGGCATACATGGGAAAACATTTTTCCCATTGCAGGAGAAAAGGTCATATTTCAAATGACCAGTACAGTTGCTATCATAGAGCTTTTGTACAAGCAGCCAGCAGAGTGTGTTGGGATTACCCAACTTCCGAATCCTTTGCTTTTTTGCAAATGAGATTCTGCCATCTGTGCAGCAAAGAAGCTGTGCAGATCAAGCTTGCAACATCCCCTCTGAAAATCTTATATTATAAAACCATCCTCTATCTATCGAGCTAGAGAATGGGCTTATCGTTGCTATTTTCTGCACAACAGTGTTGTTTCCATACATACAAAAAGCATATAACAACCTAAATGGCTAACGCAAAAACAGGTTTTGGCCAGAAGTGAGCCATGAAGTTGTGGCAAGAATGTTGCAACATTAATGCTTTCCACATGATGTACTACAAAAAGTGTAGCTCGACTCGAAAGGTGGCTGATATATAAAGCAAGCATCAAAGCAACTATGGAAAAGGTATTGTGGAAAGTATATTTTGTGAGTCAATTAATGAATTGAAAAAGCCTTACAGTTTTAGAAAGGCTTTGGATCGTTATGTTCACAAACCAAAAAAGGCAATCAGACAAAATAATTGCATGTAAGTCGTAAAAATGTCTCTTTAGTTGCTCTGGAGTCTTTTTTCTGCATTGTGATTATGGAAAAGCAATCAGGACCAAAGGAAAAAAGAAAAAAGAGCCACCAGAGGATCAGTATGTATGAGTAAACATCATCTTATAATGAAAATGAAGGATAAATTAATGGTGTTTTAATGTTCCAATGAATAATGGTGATTTAGACTCAAAAAGTTTCTAATCCTTGCCTTAAATTAACTGCTATCAAATGTAGCTTTTCTAAGATATTAAAGAGAAAATGTACTGTACAGTCAGCAGAAAAAAATATACCTCTATATATATATATATATATATACAAATATATACCTATATACACACAATATAAATATAATGTGTTGGGGGCTTATTTTGTGATAAAGTGAATGTACATCATTTCATTATGTGAGAAGTAGGGTTGCGAGGTATACCGGTACTAAAGAAATATCGCAATACCAAAAATTTTAAATGTTATGATATCGTCTTGTTGTTCATTTCAGTACCATATTAAAGAATGCTGCAATTAGCAAAATGTAATGTAATGTGAAAGTTTTGAGATTAAATCAAAAACCATTTCAAATTAACTCTTTCTCCATTGCAGTTTGGAGATTTCAGCTCACGTGTCGCAGGAAGCTTGATATAACGAACCCAACACAAACAGGAAGAACTTCAAAGATCTTTCAAAATAAAAGTCCAACTGAAATGAGAGCTCTATTCAATTGATTGTGTGAAATTGAAGACATTATGACAGAAAAATATTACTACTGTATAAAAGTGTAACAATCAAAGCAGTCACAATAATTATCATAGTAACAATAATATAATATTAAATGGTTATATTAATAGTATTATTATCTGTAAGCAATATCACTTAAGCAAGTGTACTGAATATCAGCATGTTGTGATTCAGCCATGACAGCCTTTTGCCTCAGGTAATCAGATGCTTTTCATTTAATGTTTTCATTAGTACTGTAAAGCTTTGTAATGCATCTTTTTTCTACCAAAAATAATAAAAATAATATATACACACACACACACACACACACACACACACACAGTTGAAGTCAGAGTTCCCATACACTTAGGTTGAAGTCATTAAAACGTCTCGGTTACTGTTGTAACCTCCATTCCCCGAGGGAGGGAACGAGACTTCTTGGACGCCGAATCGTACCTCTGAACCTGAGAAAAGGCCAATGTCAAGTTGGCAGACAGAATTTGCATGCCCGCCCTGGACATACGGGTATAAAAGAAAGCAGGGAAGCGAATGCCAGTCAGGATTTTGCACTGAGGAGCGGAAAGGATGAAGCATGGCCATTTACAGTGCTAGGTCTAGTGCCGTGGCAGGAGGGACACTACGTCTCGTTCCCTCCCTTGGGGAACGGAGGTTACAACAGTAACCAAGACGTTCCCCTTCTGTCACTCTCTCGACATAGTGTCGAAGGACCGGCCCGCAGATTTCCTATCCTTTCATACCCTGCCCAGTCCAGGGGGAGGTAATGTATGGCAAATACACCACGAGGGTTGTGAAGCCGGACGTAGGAAACGGTGCAGTGGTAGGTCCAGCCTAACGAAGGGGGGAACTCTACAGACACGGGGCCGAGACAGCGGGGCTGCCTGAGGGAAATGCAGGTCTGCCGAGAGGGGGACCGTACCACAGAGAATACATCACGGGGAGTTAGCCTGAAGAGGGAACTATGCCCGTGGAGCCCGACCCCAGTACAGAGCCCTGAGACTCATACTGGGTCTAGCCGCGAGTTGCTCTGCTGAATTCGCGGGCCAGAAGGCTAGGGAGGAAAAAAGCATCCAGGCAGCGACACTCAGTGGCTGACCTGGGACAGAAGGCGCACAGAAGCTGCTCAGAGCATCTAAAGCTCTGCGTGCGGTCCACATAGGTACACAAAGCACGCACCGGACACAGCAACGAAAGGGCTGGGTCTGCCTCCTCCCAAGGCAGCGCATGCAGGGTCACGACCTGGTCTCTGAAAGGGGTCGTGGGAACCTTGGGCATATAGCCCGGTCGGGGTCTCAGGATAACGTGAGAAAGTACCGGACCGAACTCCAGGCAGATGTCGCTGACAAAGAACGCTTGCAGGTCCCCAACCCTCTTGATTGAGGCTAACGCGATCAGGAGGGCCATCTTCAGGTAGGGGGCCTTGAGCTCGACTGAATCAAGCGGCTCAAATGTGGTTCTCTGAAGGCCCGTTAGGAGCACTGGGCGATCCCAAGAGGGAAACAGGTTAGGCCGGGGAGGATGTAGTCTCCGAGCGCCTTTCAGGAACCTGATAATCAAGTCGTGCTTACCAAGGGACTTTCCAACTACTGCGTCGTGGTGGGCTGCGATAGCAGCTACATTCACCTTCAAGGTGGAGGGGGACAGCCTCCCCTCCAGCCTCTCCTGCAGGAATAGAAGCACTGACCGAACTGCTCATCTCTGTGGGTCTTCGGCTCGGGAAGAACACCAGTTCGCGAACAAACGCCACTTTAGTGCATAAAGTTGCCTGCTTGAGGGAGCTCTGGCTTGATTGATCGTATCTACGACAGCAGGTGGTAGATCTACTAGATCTTCCACATCCCGTCCAGGGGCCAGAAGTGGAGATTCCAGAGGTCTGGGTGCGGATGCCAGAGGGTGCCCCGTCCCTTAGAAAGAAGGTCCTTCCTCAGGGGGATTTTCCATGGAGGGGCTAGGAGCGTGAGTTCTGAAAACCAGGTGCGGGTGGGCCAGTAAGGGGCCACCAAGGTGACATGTTCCTCGTCCTCCCTGATCTTGCACAGCACCGATGCAAGAAGGCTCACTGGGGGAAATGCGCACTTGCGCAGCCTCCGGGCCAGCTGTGTGCCAGCGCGTCTGTCCCGAGGGGAGCATCTGTCAGGGAATACAAGAGCGGGCAATGGGAGTTGTCCTGGGAGGCAAAGAGGTCTACCTGTGCCTTGCCGAATCGGTCCCAAATGAGCTGGACCACCTGGGGGTGGAGCCTCCACTCTCCGCTGGGCAAAACCTGTCGCGACAGCGTGTCCACCGTCGTGTTGCGGTTGCCAGGGATGTGAGTGGTGAGCAGCGACTTGAGTCGCGGCTGACTCCAGAGGAGGAGATGGCGGGCGAGTTGTGACATATGACGAGAGCGCACGCCGCCCTGGCAATTTATGTACGCTACCGTCGCGGTGCTGTCTGAGCGAATCAGAACGTGCTTGCCACGGATTAGTGGGATAAACCTCCGTAGAGCAAGGATAACAGCCATCAACTCTAGGCAATTGATGTGCCAATGCTGCCGGGGAACTTTCCAGGTGCCAGCGGCAGTGTGCCCGTTGCACACGGCGCCCCAACCCAGTCGAGAGGCGTCTGTGGTTACCACGACACGTCTGGACACCTGCTGCAAGGGAACTCCGGCCTGCAAGAAGCAGAGGTCTGTCCACGGGTTGAAAGTCTTATGGCAGGCAGGGGACATTATCATGATGAGTGCCGTGGCGCTATGTCCATCTCGGGACTCGAGTCTGTAGCCAGTGCTGTAGCAGTCTCATATGTATCAACCTGAGTTGACCTGAAGCCCTAAACGGCTGAGGTGCTGAGCACCTGGTCCCTGTGAGCGCATAGTAATTCTCGAGAGTGGGCCAGGATGAGCCAGTCGTCGAGGTAGTTGAGTATGCGGATGCCCACTTCCCTTAAGGGTGCAAGAGCGGCCTCTGAGACCTTTGTGAAGACGTGAGGAGGACAGGAACAGGCCGAAGGGGAGGACCTTGTACTGATACGCCTGGCCGTCGAACGCGAACCGAAAGAAGGGTCGGTGTTGCGGCAAAATAGAGATGTGGAAGTACGCGTCCTTCAGGTCTACCACCACGAACCAATCTAGCTGTCGAACGCAGGTGAGAATCTGCTTCTGCGTGAGAATTTTGAACGGGAGTCTGTGCAAAGCCCGGTTGAGAACTCGCAAGTCCAAGATTGGTCGCAACCCGCTGCTTTTTTTTGGGTACGATGAAGAATGGCTGTAGAGACCCTTCTTCATCTCGGCTGGAGGGACGGGCTCTATTGCGTCCTTGAGGAGCAGGGTAGAAATCTCTGCTTGTAAGGCACTGGCTTGTTGGCCGCGCACTAGAATGGAGCGAATACCGCTGAAACGAGGCGGGAGCCGGGCGAACTGAATCGCGGAGCCGAGACGGATGGTTCTGGCCAACCAGCGCGACGGGTTGGGAAGCGATAACCACGCGTCCAAGCTCCGTGCGAGGAGGACTAAGGGGATGATCACATTTAACGTATTGGGCGGGGCTTCGCGGCGGAGGGGGGGCAGGTAATAATGCGTCGGGAGGCCAAAGAGCGTCCCGAGGCTGTGCTGAGAAAAGACTCAAAGCACTTACCTTGCTCCGCACACCCGGCAGGGGGTGGGTTAGAGACTGAGGAAGAGGTCCCGAGAGGGCGTCTTCGAAACTCATTAGCGCTGGCCTGCTGGGATTGGACAGTCACGGGGCCGGAGGCGAGATAGCTGCGTCCGGGAAACCGGGACTGGAGAGATGTAGGGCCGGGGTGCCGTGAGAACAGCACACACCGGCTGAATGACCCAGGAAGTGAGGGAATCGCTCTGTGGGTACCGCAGCCCGAAGGCGGTGACGGAGTGGTCTTGAAACCATCTCCGGAGCGAACATCCGACTGCCTGGGCTGTCCGTCTCAGGAGCGCTTCTGAGCTTTTCTGATCCGAGAGGGGGTCCTGGAGATGGGGGGCGTACACCGCCTGCGAGGTGCTCGACGCTGGGGCTGAGAGCTGGGCCCTGGTTGCGGAGCTACCTGTTCTTGTTTTCTGGTCGCAGGGGGACGCCCTCAGCGAGCAGACGGAGCGCGGGCGTGCTGACTGGGCGGTGCCATGACATGATGTGACAAATTGCCCCCATCTGCTTCCTCACCTCCGACAACTGCTGGGCAAAGTCGTCGGTGGTGTCGCCAAATAGGCCGAGCTGGGAAGCATTGAGAAATCGTGACTTGTCAACGCCATGCATCTCGACCGTGTTCAGCCAGATGTGGCGCTCCTGGACCACGAGTGTGGCTATCGTCCACCCGAGTGCCTGCGCCGTGACCTTCGTAGCTCTGAGAGCAAGGTTGGAGGCAGAGCGCAGTTCCTGCAGTACATCGGGGTTGGAACTACCCAGGTGCAGATCTTTGAGTGCCTTGGCTTAGTGAATTTGCAGGAAAGCCATGGCATGCAGGGTGGTAGCGGCCTGTCCAGTGATGCTGTAGAATTTTGAGGTCAGTGATGACGTCACTCTACAGCTCTGGAGAGGGGTACCGGGCAGTCCCGCCAGGTGGTGGTGTTCCGCCATCCAGGGTAGTGAGAGCAGACAAGCGGAGGGCGGTTCCGACCGCATTGGCTCGTCATGCACTTCTGGGACCAACAGAACCAAGGGGGGGTGTGGCTATAAGCGGCGCCGTGACCCGAGGAACTGATCGAGTAGCCAAGAGGGGAGGACGGAGATCTCCATTGCAGCCTCACGCTCGCGCCGGCCCGGGAAAGCATAGCGGACATCTGCGCGTCAGCCTCAGACTGGGCGAGCAGACACGAAGGTGGCAGCCCAGGAGAGTCATCAGCATCAGATGCCGCTGTGACACTCTCCGATGCAGCGGCGATGTCGTCATACAATTCCGGTGGCTCAAGGGAAAATGCCGGCTGGCCGGGAGGCGAGCTGCACTCTTCCTGAGCTCGGACGGAAGCAAACAATCATGCTGGGGGGCTGGTGGTTTGTGGGGATTTACCCGGCGAAACCGAGCCCGTGGTAATCCCCAAATCGACCTCAATCCCGTGGGAAGAAGGAAAAAACGCAGGGGGCGGATGAAGTGGCTTTCTCTCATGACAAAAGAAATCCGCGACCGCAATGTTGCCATGGTTATGTTCTCGCACTGAGGACATGAACCATTCATAAAACGCTGCCTGTGTGTGATCGCATCCCAGGCTCACAAGGCAGCTTTTATGACCGTCAGAAGTAGAGAGAAATCAACTGCATCCAGGAACTACACAGAGGCGGAAAGACATCTTTAAAAAGACGCGTCCTGAAAAGGACTTTCAACACCTGCTGTGTATTGCTCTTTTATGAGTGGGAACTAAACTCTTTTAGAGAAAATATACTCTTTTAGGAGGAGAACACTCTTTTAAACAGAAAGAAGCGCTGTCGAAGCGCCCAGGGGTGTATACTGCACAGCGTGCAGAGAGAGAGACGCCAGCTGGAAATGCGCCGTGCGGATCTAACAGCAATGCTTCTCGCTGATAAAGGTGAGTGAAACAGGAGTGTGTTTCAGCTGCTTGTGGTACAAACATTCGGCTCCGAAGAAAAATTCTGACTGGCATTCGCTGCCCCGCTTCCCTTTATACCCGTATGTCCGGGGTGGGGCATGCAAATTCTGTCTGCCAACTTGACATTGGCCTTTTCTCAGGTTCAGAGATTCGGCTTCCTTCGACACTACGTCGAGAGAGTGACGGAAGGGGAACTCATTTTTTAACCACTCCAAAAATTTCATATTTGCAAACTATAGTTTTGGCAAATCTACCAAATCTACTTTGTGCATGACACAAGTAATATTTCCAACAATTTTTTACAGACAGATTGTTTCACTTTTAATAGACTATATCACAATTCCAGAAGTTTACATTCACTAAGTTAACTGTGCCTTTAAGCAGCTTGGAAAATTCCAGAAAATGATGTCAAGTCTTTAGGTAATTAACCAATTAGCTTCTGGATATACCTGAAATACCTGTGGATGTATATTAAGGCCTATCTTCAAACTCAGTGCCTCTTTGCTTGACATCATGGAAAAATCAAAAGAAATCAGCCAAGACCTTGTAAAAAAACATTATAGACCTTTGCAAGTCTAGTTCATTCTTGGGAGCATTTCCAATCTATATTCACAGTAAAACGAGTCCTATATTGACATAACCAGAAAGGCTGATCAGCAAGGAAGAAGCCAATGCTCCAAATCCACCATAAAAAGCCAGACTACAGTGTGGCTATAAGCGGCGCCATGACCCGAGGAACCGATCGAGTAGCCGAGAGGGGAGGACGGAGATCTCCAGTCCAGCCTCACGCTCGCGGCGGCCCAGGAAAGCATAGCGGACATCTGCGCATCAGCCTCAGACTGGGCGAGCAGACACGAAGGTGGCAGCCCAGGAGTGTCATCAGCATCAGATGCCGCTGTGACGCTCTCTGATGCAGCGGCGATGTCGTCATACAATTCCGGTGGCTCAAGGGAAAATGCCGGCTGGCCGGGAGGCGAGCCGCACTCTTCCTGAGCTCGGACGGAAGCAAACAAGCGTGCCGGGGGGGGGGGGGGCGGGTGGTTTGTGGGGATTTACCCGGCGAAACCGAGCCTGTCGCCATCCCCTAGAACGCTGCCAAGTGGCGGGGTCGCCCTGTGCTCCCCTCCAAGGCCTGTAGGATGACGTCTTCATTGACCTCCAAAGCCTACAGCGCCACTGGACAGGCTGCTTCCGCCCTGCATGCCATGGCCCTCCTGCAAGTCCACCAGGGCAAGGCACTTAAAGATCTGCACTTGTGTAGTCCTGATCCCGACGTGCTGCAGGAACTGCACTCAGCAACCGACCTCGCCCTCAGGGCCACGAAGGTCACAGCGCGGTCACTCAGGCAGGTGATGGCCACTCTTGTGGTTCAGGAACGACATCTATGTCTGAACCTGGTCGAGATGTGCAAAGTGGACAATACACGCTTCCTCGACGCACCTGTCTCCCAGTTCGGTCTTTTCGGCGACACAGTTGAGGACTTTGCCCAGCAGTTCTCAACGGTGACGAAGCAGATGGAGGCCATATCTCACATCCTGCCCTGCCGCAAACCTGCCGCCACGGCCCATGCACTGTCTGCTTGCCGAGGGCGTCCTCCTGCAGCTTCCAAAAAACATGCAGCTCTGCCTCAATCTGGGCCCCGCTCTCAGCCCCTGCGTCAGGACCCCTTCGAGGACCCGGAAGGCTACCAAGCGGTCCTGAGATGCCCCACCCAGAGACCTAGACATTCACTCCGGGGAGGGTAAGAAGACCACTCTGTCCCCCAGTGGAGGGTCGGGAGGAGAATCCTCAGTTGAATTACTTCCTTTGCCGCAGCCCGAAGTACCCACATTCGCAATAAAAGAGCTATTTCCTTTGTCTCTGGGTCACCTGGTCCACAAATGCCATTCTCACGGCACGGGACGCAGACCTCTCGCCTTCATCCCAACTGTTCCCCAGCCAGCCGGTTCTGACGAGTCCAGAGGATGCCTCCACGGAACCTCCTTCTCAGTCACTAACCCGCCCCCTGCCGGGTGCACCGTAAATGCATACATGGTATTTAATTAAAAATAGTAAATTGACCTTAATCAGTTTTTATCAACCTGCTATTAACACTTGCTTTTAGTAAGTTACTTGTACTTTGAGGTTGAAAAATCTTACCAGCTCAGTCTACTTGAGCTGGATTCATTTAGAAAAAGTATGTTTATGACCTGTGGGCATGTGCAGATCAGTCCATGCTTACACAAGGCAACGTAACCTGATTTGTACAGGTCCTATCCCCTGACCAATCGGCTATCCTAACCTTAACCACTCAGGTGAAATGCCTAACCCCAACCAATTAAGCTGCTTCGTAGGGCGGGTCTTGCCGTGGCGGGATTCGTAATTTTGCAGACGGTACATGTCACATCATGCCCGCAACTGACCAGGTGTGATTATCTTCAGCATAACAGCGATTCTTGTGCATGGCATACTCATTTGGTGAGTAAATATTTTACCCTTGTGCAGACCGTTTTGTTTCTGTATGTTGTCTTGTCACAAAAAGAATGTGAAACACGTATGTAGGTTATATAATTTTAAATATATTTTAAGTTTATTTTACACACTTTAAGCATTATCGTATCGCATATCGAATATCGCATTAAATAGGTAACTTTCAAGACTTTTGTCACGTTAAATTTAAGGAAAAACTTTAGTGTAACGGTCGCGGGCGTGCTCGTCACGCGCGCACGCGCCCACCCGCCATGCCAGTAACTTTTGTCGAGTATACTGACTAGCATGATGACAGACTGATCCCAGGGGGTTTGTGAGTTTCTTGAGCTTTATAACTGTTGTTTATATGATCAGGCAGAACATCAGAACAAGTCTGGATGTATCATTTTATTCTAAGCTAAAACTTAATGTTATTTTATTTAATACTCCGCACTTAACACTAGTGGATATTCTTAGCTGTGCCGTTTCCATGGTTACCACGTGTAGTACCCAGATCAGACTGGTACAGACAAGAGTGTCTCCCTGTCTGAAAAGAACTTTACACTCAGTTTATCATAGCCTGTTATGATAGGGAACGTATTTGCTGGTATACTCAGTGGCTTACATTATTTTTAAGGTCATCTTGTACATAATATGTACATTTTAATACTGGGAACTGTCTTTGTGGGTTATAGGCCTATGTTACAGTTTTCACATGTAACGTTACTTGTTTGTGAGTTGTGGTGAGCTTTGGTTGTGTTAAATTGTTGTATTTTTTTTAACTGTCCCCTTCCAGGCTCAAGCAGATGGTGAGCAATCCACACATTCCATAATCCCACCAATAAAAGGTATTTTCAACTAATAACTATTATTATTGCATGCTAAAGTAAAAGTTATGCTTACATCAGAGCAATTGGATTACAACAAAAGCAAATCAATTTAAGAAAATTAAAATAATTTTATCCTGTGTGTTAAAATTAATTCATCATTATAGTATATTTCATCATACAGAATATTTTGTGCATATTTTGAATTTCAAATATTTGATGTAATTAGTATTTCTGGACTGTCTCTATAGATACTGTGGGTTCGACTTATAGTCCATCATACCCAGGACTACAGTTCCCTTGATGTCTAACCACATAAGTGAGTCATTTACCTTTTGTACTGCTGTGTTCACTTGTCTTAAAGAAGTTCAATGATTAAAAGCTTGATAATTAGACATATTTTTGCAAGGATTTAGTTTTTCCTATAGCTCTGGTATGATACTGCATGTTAGTGTTTTTGTCTTTTTATGTTGCTAGGCTTGATGCTAAAATGATCTTTTCTTTCTTTTCAGATTTTTCAAAAAGACAACTTTGTTTAGCTGCTGTTTTGTACTTGAATGTGCATTGAATAAATGTTGTAATGGAGCTGAATCCACCCAGTGAGTGTTCTTTTAAAGTATATGTTTGTGATGTGTTTGCCTTTATCAGATAGAAACAGCAAAAATAGATAAGAAATGGGGTAGAGAAAAGGCCACAGGTTGGACCCAAACCTGGGCAGCAGCAACAAGGACCCATTCAAGGAAATTGGTTTCTTTAATTTAAGTGAACATGAAAAATTAGTGAGCAGAACTAAAAGGTGTTAAGTCGTAGGTATTTACTAATTCTAAGTGGGGTTAAATTTATATCAAGCAATCCACACAAAATGAAAAAATTAAGTTAACACTAAGCATGGATATTAAGTTACATGAAAATAAAAAAACAGTGTTAGTGGTACTACTTGATTTAGTACTGCACACTTAAAATAAACAAGCTTTTCTAACTCACAATGCTTAAGATTACTTTGCTTAATTTTTTTGAGGCAATGAGTTTGCATACTTTTTTTTAAGTAAGGTCAACTAATTACATTTTACAGTGTGTGCAGAGCAAGGTAAGTGCTTCGAGTCTTTTCTCAGCACCAGAGCCTCGGGATGCACCCTTGCCATTTGACAACATTTGACAGATGTGCAAACAATGAGATGTTGTGTCCTCCCGGCCACGTCGCTGAACCGAGCCACTGTTGCGGACGAACCTCATTGCCGGCTCCTCAGAAAAATTCTGAATGAAACAGATGCACTTCCCTCCCTTTATACCCGTATGTCTGGGGGCGGAACATGTAAATTCTGTCTGGCAATTTCTCATTGACCTTTTTTCATAGATCAGAGATGTGAAAGACTCTCAAGAGAGACCCCTAGTGTCGCTTCTTCGACACAATGTCTCGTTCCCTCCATCAGGGAATGGAGGTTACATCCGTAACCTAGACGTTTAGTAAATCTATCATAGCTGTAATTTTAATTATGTTACCTCATGTGTCAGCATGATGCCGGTGAATCACGTTCAACAAAGTTCTTTAGTTAATAAATGTTTTCAAGTCATTTACAGTTTTTGTCTACACTTGGAAACTTACCGAGAAATTAATTACATATAAATTAAATACATGATGTTTTAAACTTACTCTGATATTTCAGTTTAAAACAACATAAACACAGCAATACAGGCAATGAAACAGAAACACTGATGCACTGAGGGCTCTCAAAATTGAATTTTCTGGACTGATTTACTCACCCTCAGATTATTATGCTTTATTTCTTTTTTTTTTTTTCGTGGAACATAAAAGTAGAATTTTTACAAAATCTCCTTGCATCTCTTTTCCAACAACTCATAATGACCATGTCTATCAAAAAAGTCTTCTAACTGTAATACATATGAAGGCGTTGTATTGCTATTTAATGATAAAGTAGTATGGACAACTTTTATGGTGTTTTAAGTCCTTAATGGAGTTTGATACTGTCACTATGAACTTTTTTTGTTTGAAAAGAGTTCCATAATGAAGATAAAAATACTCCTTTGGTGTTCTCCTTTGGGGACTATTCCTTTAAAGATACAAAGCACACTCTGCAAACTGAAATATTATGATTATTGGATCCACAACACTAACGATTACTGTCATCCACACACATCACCTGGACAAATAAACCATAAACAGGACATTAAAAACAGGGTGATACTAACCACAAAATAAATGTCTCTTTGTTGTGAGATGAGCTAAGAGAATTACACATGGCAGATTTCTCTTGTTTTGTATGATCCTCTTCCCCTCTACTGTCTACCTCACTAAGATGATCCTCCTTACTGGCAAGACATCTGACTTTCCTCTTACCCTCCAGTCTCACAGAGAAACCCAGCCGTCATCTCACTTTGTTCCTCAGAACTGGTGAGTTCACAGTCAGAAAGGGATTCAAGCTGAAACCTGGACCTCCAGATGTGCAAACAGCTTTTTGTGCACACTGGGGATCAGACTTGAGAAGGAGTAACTGTAAAGTAAGCTACAACAGCTGCTCCACCTGTGGATTTTAAACCTTCTTCACAAAGCGTCCCCCAAACACAGATGCCCCCCAAAAAGCAAACCCTTTTCTCCATTTCACTCTGTTTTAATTGTAATATGTGCATGTCATGGATTTCATTAATGACACTGGCAAGGAAGGTATCTATTTATAACAGTTCTGAGCAAGGTCGAAGCTTTTAAACCTTCACCAAGGTTTTAACTAAAACACTACATGACCAAAAGTATGTGAACACCTAAAAAAACAGATCTTGGGCCCTATTTTAAGAGCACTAGTGCTAAGCGCAGCACAATGCTTTACTTCATAAGTGCAAAGCAATAGGCATGGCCATGAATTTTTGGTATTTTCATGCAAGCAAGCACTAAGTCTATAGGTGTAAGTGGTTTTGGCAAAATGTTGTGTGCAAAACGCTAATGGGCTGGATCAAGTCCAATTTAAGGTTCTTCTCCAGTTATTGCAACATCTGCATCCTATTATATACTCCATTACCTGTCAAACACCAGCGATATTAACAAAGACTGCACATTCATAAAAAGTTGGCAGTGTAAATGGACTGTATGCAATAAATTTGAATGTTCCTTTTAGAAGCATAGAAAATGTGTTTCTTGTCAGGTTTTGGATATTAAATTATAGAGAATGTAAGTATTATTAATTATTTTAATCTACTGACACACAAATTATATCTAGTATTAACAGTGATTGTTTCAGCACGCACTTCACTTCTACCTGTCGATTTAGAAAAATTAAGTAAATTTAATTGAAACACGGAAAAATTAAACCAAATATATTTCTAAAATGTAATTACACTTCAAACGAAATGAGTATAGTTGTCAAAAAAGTCATACCACATCAAAACATTGTAGATGTAAATATAGGAACTAAGTTTAGACTTTGTGCTGAAAACAGACCTGCTTTTAAAATGTCTAAGCGCAGTGACCTATTTCTTAGGAAAATAGCAAATTGTGCTTTGCGCCAATTCATTAACATACAATACACCCACAGTTTGTGCGCATAAACCCACAGAAAGCTGAAACACTCCCACTTGCGCTTTGTGCTGGCATGAAAATTGAGCTTGGATTTAGCATGCTCAAAGTAACACCAGGGCATTCAGTGAAAAATGGAATGGGGCATCCGTGTACTGTCGCCACAATGTGACACAAAGCATCCAGTACAGACAGCATCATTGATTTAATAATGTGTTTTATTTACTTTTGACTTGACTCAAAACGCAGTTCACGTCCTGTGTAGAAGGGTGTAAAAGATGGGGGTATCCACACAAATCTAGCCATGTAGTATTGTGCTTGATACCATTTTAGTTTAAACATCCTTGTCCTTTGACAATAACTTTGAACAATAATTTGATGATGTGTTCACCGCATTGCAGAAATGTTCACTCATCTAGTCACAGTCATTATTCTTAATTGTTCTCTGCATTCATGCATATATTGTTGAGATATTTACTACCCACAAGTATTCATTTTGCTTCCATGAATGATAACCATTCAGTAATTAATTATGCACTGTTAAATTGAAATGGGCACTCTGGAAAATGCTAACAGCAACTTGTGAAGGTTGCAAAACTTGTTTTGCCACTCAAACATCAAAACAAATACTGTTTCCATTTCTTATGATCCTTGAAATTGAAAGCAACTCAGTTTGATATCTTGGGTGATACTAACGGAACCGTAAAGAAAATTTACTCAAAAAAAAATACAATATATTTTAATTATCACATGATACAGCTGGTCTGCAAACAGTATTGTTTGAACGCTTGACTTTAGTGTATGCACTTAACTCGCAACTTTGGCATGCACCACTGCTCTACTCTGATTTCAACTGAACTCAGAATCAGAGAGTGGTGGTGGCGAAGTGGGCTAAAGCACATAACTGTAAATCAGAAGGTCGCTGGTTCGATCCCCATGGCCACCACCATTGTGTCCTTGAGCAAGGCACTTAACTCCAGGTTGCTCCAGGGGATTGTCCCTGTAATAAGTGCACTGTAAGTTGCTTTGGATAAAAGTGTCTGCTAAATGTAAATGAATCGATTCTGATACTTTTGAGTATAAATCGTGATGCATCACTGAAACTATTTTTTTCGATAACTCTACTGGAAAAATAGACATTTATTAATTTTATTATCTTATATATTTCGTAAATGTTTACACTTGACACTGGACGACGCACCCTGAAAACTGTTAGAATGGTTCCATGCTGAAGAGCCGCTTAAAAGTAAAAAAATTTTCTCTCTCTTGTAAATGTAAACGAGTGTAAATGCCAACATCATCATATATGTCGAAATGATTGATGACTATCGCACGGATATGGATTTTTGCACACATGCACCAGATTTGTGTTTTAGTTAAAACTGCATTGATTTTACAAGCGTTGCTTGGGTGGGTTACTGCATTGCATTTAGATAGATACATTTATTTTTTTCTGGGATTAGCAATCTAAATGAATGATAAATTGTTAAAACTCAAACTTGAGATTTTACTGGGGCACAGCAGATTTATACTGGGGCACGTGCCCCAGTAAAGGGGATCTAGTGACACCCCTGGATCTAGACACCTAGCCCGATTCCAATAATATTTTTAAAGGTTTTATTAAATTGTTCAACAAAGCCATCTGTTTTTGGATGGTACAAGCTTCGTTTTAATCTGGATCGTTTTAATACCATATAAATCGTATAGCTTGCATAGTGTACGTGACATGAAAGTAGTGCCCTAATCAGAGAGGATTTCTCTAGGAGGCACTGCTTCTGGGCATCGCGTTGCATATTCCATCGGGCATCGTGTTGCATATTCCACCAGAACCAACACAAAGCAATGCCCATGTACTGACCTTTTTAATGGCCTGATGAGATCCGTGTCAACTCAGTCAAAGAGAACCTTGATCAATGGAAGAGGGTGCAATGGCACTTTTGGAATGGCGTATTCACCAGCTGACATTCAGCCATGAGATGACTTAGTGTTTTCCCCTGCCCCAAGTGACCTGCCATCGGACAATGATGAGCCACCTGGAACAACATTTCCTGACGGCTCCTTGGTACCAACAACTGGGTTGTATCTTCTTTGGTCTGAGCATCCAGTGTCACTCGATATAACTGATCGTTTATAATTGAGAAATATGGATATGTGAGAGTAATGTGCGGCTGACAACATCAATTACTTTCACTTTGTCAAATGCGTGCTGAAGAGTCTCGTCTCATGTCTGCTTCAGAGGAAAATCCCTAGCGGGAATTCCTGTAAGGGCTGGGGAACTTGAGGCTTCCCCCTCTCTTACGTAATCTTGATGCAGAGCTGATGTAGACAGCTCTGCCTCCCCCAGCAAATTGCACGCCTCACACCGTCCCACTGTATTACGGGACTCAACCACACACAACCTGAATCCACCAAGGGTTTGTATGTCCCCCCCTCAATACTCACGGGTATTTTGTACATTCAATTGGGGGCGGCCTGTGGTGTGTCAGGGATCCAGATCTATGTCCTCACCTCCATCACTGAGCATAGTTCGTGGACATGACCCGGCTCCCCTCAACTACAATGGACTGGCCCAGACCTTACACCCACACTAGTGGCGGCAGCTTCCCCCACTTGAGAGGAAGAATGGGAAGAGCCGGGGGGAGAGAAACAGAAGGGTTAATACACCCCGAGGCTGGGGCACCGGGAATGGGATAGGTCGGAAGGAAGGAGGGGAAGGGGCAGGGGCAGGGGAGGATGATAGAGAATGCGGATTGCTCCAGTGACACGAGACCCGATGTTGCTGCCATCAGGTGTCACGGAGCTGTTGAGTGAAGGCAAATGAGCAGCCGACTTTGCTCAGTGTCAGGGATTGGAACTGCTGGCGTTACTCCTCTGTACTGCAGCCGACCAGCTGCAGGATGGCTTTCTTCAGTTCAGGGTACATCAGGAGGTTGTCGACTGGGAGATGTTGGGCAATGAGTTGGGCCTCCCCAGTTAGCAGCTATAAGAGGTGGACTGCCCATTGCACACGTGGCAATTCCAGAGCTTGTGCCTTGTGGTCAAAGAGGCCATCCACCACAGCATCCACGCTCAACTCATCATGTGCCTCACCGAGGATGAACCAGATTATAGCGACCACAAGGAGGTTTCCCCATGTGATTCTACCCTCCCTAGCAACCAGGCCAATTTGGTTGCTTGGGAGACCTGGCTAGAGTCTTCGAACTAGCGAACTCCAGGGGCGATAGCCAGCATTTTTACCAGTCAGCTACCCAGGCCCCTGGCTTCACTATCTTTATACAAAATATAATTTAAATTTCATTTTAATCCTCTGGGGTCGACGGACATGCCGGCGCGTCCTGCTGGATTTTTTTCATCATTACAGCGGAAACAACTTAAAAAACTCTGTCATTTTGGGACAACAGATAAGTGTAAGACATCATTATAGACTATAAAGGGTCTACTTTTATTTGTATACACTCTCAATAACAACAAAACCTTGTGCTTTTGTAAAATAAAGAAAATAAAAAGACACTTTCAGCAGTCTCTGAGTCCACAAGCATATTTCTGAAACACGTCACAGAAATTAACTGAAACTCTGCGAATACTTATCACACAAACATGAAACATATGTCTAAAGAAAGCTTAAAATGTCTACTTTTAAATAAAACAATTCAAATTTAAAACAAATATTCTCCTGCAATATAATCTGTATGAAACAAAGCGATGTACAGTTTCTTCTGGCTCAGCTAATTGAAAGTTAGATGATCAGTGCAAATGGTAAACGCCCCCGACTGTGTCTTAAAAAGTATCAAGTTCATTCACTTTCTGCGTTTTTGGAGGATGGCACAATACACAGGTGAGGATGCTCCTGGATAGTGATGAAGAGTTAACATTTTCCTCAGAAGAAGAGCGGGTCTCGGATGAACGTTTGTATTTTGAAGAGTGACTTGATCCAGCCGAGGATACAATTTCGGATTAGTAAGTCATTTAGTTTTTCTTACAATAGTTGACATGCTATTTTATATAAACGTACATATTTTACTAGTGCCAGACATGCCAGCCAGGATTCAGAGTATTGAAATTTGAAATATGAATGTTGTTATGGCTAAAGCATGAATTTAAATTGTATGCTGTATGATATAATATGATATGTAATATGTTATAAAAAATAATATGAATGTTTAGATTATATTTTAACTAGTGTTTATGCTGCCTCATTATCATCAACAAAGCTTGTGCTTGCAAATATCTGTTCATGTGTAAATGAGTAAAATGCACTTTAAATATGCCCATATTAGGAAATCAAAATATTATAATGATTTCTGAAGGATCATGTGACACTGAAGACTGCAGTAATGATGCTTAAAATTCAGCTTTGATCACAAATTGCATTTTACAATATAGTCAAATAGAAAACTGTTCTTTTAAATTGTAAAAAGAGTTCACAATATCATTGTTTATACTGTATTTTGGATCAAATAATTTGGATCTTGTTGAGCAGAAGAGACTTCTTCTAAAAATTCAAATTATATAATTTTTTTTATATAAAGTCTTTATGTAAAGAGAATGTATAGTCAGATTACTTCTTACTCAACTTAAAACTTGATTTGGATCATTAAGTCTCCTCACATTCATTCTCTTTCTGTCACATTCCTCATTGATAGGCCAAGGGGAGGGTCTTTGTCTCCCCAGATGTGAATAACATCAATATTCATGATAATTCACGTCACCTCGCATATGACCTTTCTAACACTAAAAGTGTCTTACAAAAATTAAATTATTATATTGTTTTGTATGAATGAGTGATCAGGATGTTTTTCACATAATTTTGTGGCAAAATTAGCTCTCCCGGGTTGATTGGTTCTGCGGGCATGTGCGCCGCTCACAGTCCCGCCCCCCCTCCTTTCTTCCCGGACGTGCATATATGTGTTATATGGCCTTATTTTAATGACTTCAAATTTTTGTTTTTTCAAAAACCACGCATAAACTTTATTTTCTCAAAAATACAAACATGTACATACATGTTGCTTACATATTATTGTAGCCCAGTATGTGCTGAATACAGTATTATCAGACATTAGCCATTAATATGTTTTTAAGCAACTGAAAAAAGCACAAATGTCAAGGCATGTCAAAACTTCTCCAAGGCCCAAAATACCCTCAGGCCCCAGAGGGTTAAATATGACCAGGACATATTGACAAGTTCATTAGAATCATGTACTAAAAACGATCATAATAGCAAAGTCTCAAGGTCTTGGTTCTCACCTCTGACGACAATGTTGGTGGACTTCTTTGCAGGATTGCCCACGTTGTTACTAGCTACACAGCTGTAAACACCAGCTTCCTCAGTACTGATGCCAGGTATAGTGAGGGTTCCACCATTTAGCACACTCTTTTTTGGGAGCTCTTCAGTGTTCTGCACCCAAGTCAGGGTCGGGTTGGGCTCCCCTCCAGAAATAATGCAGACCAGGGTCACTGTCTGCCCAGGGTTGGCCACAATAGGGTCTTCCACAAGCAGCTTAATAGTTGGGGAAGCTGGGAGAAAAAAAAGTAGGGTTAATCCAAAATTGTGAAAAAGACTTTTCCCCCATATGACCCTAAATATCCTCTTAGATCAAACAGAGTAATCAATCAAAGCCAACGGTGAAGGCTTCCATCAAATAATCTAACATACAGTGATATACAGTACTATAAGGATTTGAAGGTATGGAGTGTAACATAAAAAAATACAAGCATTTATATATGGCAACAATCAATGTAGGTTGAAGCTGTGCATTAGAACTTGGGAGCACTAATTCTAAAAGATTCATGATGAATTGATATCTGTCCTGTTGATGTGTTTCCCATTAAAATAGATGGTTCCCCATCTGTCGCTCACTTCGACGTTGTGTCGAAGAAACGACACTAGGGCTCTCTTTTGAGCGCCGAATATGCCTCTGATCTATGAAAAAAGGCCAATGAGAAGTTTGACCCCTAGTGTCGCTTCTTCGACATAACGTCGAAGTGAGCGACAGACAGGGAATGTCTAGGTTACGTATATAACCTCCGTTCCCTAATGGAGGGAATGAGATGTTGTGTCCTCCCGGCCACGTCGCTGAGCCAAGCCACTGTTGTTGCCGGACTATTTCCGGCTCCTCAGAAAAATCATGAATGAACTAGATGTATTTCCCCGCCTTTGTACCCATATGTCCGGGGGTGGGGTATGCAAATACTGTCTGCCAACTTCTCATTGGCCTTTTTTCATAGATCAGAGACATATTCGGCGCTCAAGAGATACCCCTAGTGTTGCTTCTTCAACAACATGTCTCGTTCCCTCCATCAGGGAACGGAGGTTACATGCGTAACCTAGATGTTTGGTGTAACATACTGACAGCCACCCCTTTTTATTTATTATAATAAAAAGGAGGTGGCTTTCAGTATGTTACACCAAACGTCTAGGTTACGTATGTAAATGAATAGGCTGTGCTTGTGCACTCGGACAGACGATGGCCACCCTCGTGGTCCAGGAACACTACCTGTGGCTGAATCTGGTCGAGATGCAGGACCTCGACAAGGCTCACTTTCTCAACGCCCCCATCTACCAGATCGGCCTATTCGGCAACACTGTAGAGGACTTTTCCCAGCAGTTCTCGGCGGTGAAGAAGCTGATGGAGGCCATTCAACATATCTTTTCCTTATCTTTGTTTTGCTGCACCCCAACGGGCTGCGGTACCCACATTGTCAAAAAAAGAGCAGTTTCCTCACTCCCTGGTTTACTTAGCTGGTGCCCACAAAAGCCGTCCTCAAGGCTATCAGACACCGAGCAATCACAGTTGGGCTCCCATGTACACGGCCCTTCTGCCTTCACATGCCAAACTGTAACAAAATCGCGCCTCAGACTGGCAGATGCTGACAAGACTAGAGGTCGTCGCTACAGAACCTCATCCTCAGTCAAATACCCGCCCCAGGCTGGGCACCCTGACAAGGTAAGTGCTTCGAGCATCTCCTCAGCACAACCACCTCGGTATGAAGCAACACTCCCCAACATGATGTCGCCTGCTCCCCCCCGCCGCGAGGCCTCACCTCCAGGTACGTCACACATGATCGGCCCCTTAGTGCCCCTTGCCAGGAGCTTGGACGTGTGGCTTACACTTTCCAACCCTTAGCTGGCCAGGATTCAGCCGGCAATGCGATTCAGTTTGCCAGGCACCCGGCCCGTTTCAGCCGCGTCCACTTTACCTTGGTGCAGGGCGAAAACACCTCCTCCCTGCGTGCGGAGATCACAACCATTCTGCACAAGGACACGATACAGCCTGTCCCTCCAGCTGTGGGTTGCGGTCAATGAACCGGGCCTTGCACAGACTCCTGTTCAAAATGCTGACGCAGAAACGTATTCTGACATGCGTCAGGCATCAAGATTGGTTTGCGGCGGTTGACCTGAAGGATGCATACTTTCACATCTCAATATTGCCCTGTCACAGACACTTTATACAGTTTGCTTTCGACGGCCAAGGGCATGTCAGTACAAGGTCCTCCCCTTCGGTCTGTCCCTGTCCCCTCAAGTCTTTACGAAAGTTGCAGAGGCAGCTCTTGCACTGATAAGGGAAGTGGGCATCCGAATACTCAACTACCTCAATGACTGGTTAATCTTAGCGCACTCTCGACAGTTGCCCTGTGTGCACAGGGACCTGGTGCTCACGCACCTAAGCTGTTTAGGGCTTCGGGTCAACTGGGAAAAGAGCAAGCTCTCCCTGGTTCAGGGCATCTCTTTTCTCGGCATGGAGTTAGACTCAGTCTCAATGACAAGGTAGCATGCGCAGTCGGTGGCCAACTGCCTGAGTACGTTCGGACCAGGCACAGCAGTTCCACTGAAACAATTTCTGAGGCTCCTGGGGCATATTGCATCCTCAGCGATGATCGCGCCACTCGGGTTGATGCATATGATACCACTTTAGCACTGGCTTCAGATTCGAGTTCTGAGATGGGCATGGTGCCACGGCACATACTGTGTGACCCTCACCCCTACCTGCCACAACATATTCAGCCCTTGGACAGACTTCTGTTTTCTACGGGCAGGAGTCCCCCTCCAGCAGGTGTCGTAGTTACTATGGATGCCTCCCAGTTGGGCTTGGGCACCGTGTGCACCGGGTACGCAACCGCTGGCTCCTGGATGGGGCCCCGGCTGGGTTGGCACATCAGCTGCCTAGAGTTGCTGTCTGTATTTCTGCCATTGATCCACGTCAAGCACGTATTGATTCGTTCAGACAACACAGCGACATTAGCGTATATAAAATGCCAGGGCGGTGTTCCCTCTCGTCGCATGTCTCAACTCGCCCGCCATCTCCTCCTCTGGAGTCAGCATTGACTGAGGTAGCTGCATGCCACTCATATCCCGGGCAACCTAAACACTACAGCGGACATGCTGTCACAACAGGTAACAGAGGAGTTGGAGACTCCACCCTCATTTGGTCCAGCTGATTTGGGCTCGGTTCGGCAGAGTACAGGTAGATCTGTTTGCCTCTCGAGATTCCAGTCACTGCCCGCTCTGGTACTCTCTGACAGAAGCTCCCCTCGGCACAGATGCGACAGCTGGCCCAGGGGACTGCGCAAGTACGCATTTCCCCGCAGTGAGCCTACTTGCAAGTCCTGTGCAGGGTCAGGGAGAGCGAGAAAAAAGTCATTCTCGTGGCCCCCTACTGGCCCACTCTGACTTGGTTCTCAGATCTCATGCTCCTCATGAAAGCACCTCACTGGCAAATTCCCATGAGGAAGCACCTTCGGAAAGCACCCTCTGGCATCCGCGCCCAGACCTCTGGAACCTCCACGTCTGGCCCTTGGATGGGATGCGGGATATCAAAATGGTCTACCACCAGCCGTCGTAGACACGATCACTCAAGCCAGAGCTCCCTCTACCAGGCAGCTTTATGCCCTAAAGTGCTTATTCGCAAATTGGTGTTCTTCCCGATCTGAAGACCCACAGAGGTGTGCAGTTGGGTCAGTGCTCTCTTTCCTGCAGGAGAGGCAAGAGGGGCGGCTGTCCCCCTCCACCTTGAAGGTTTATGTAGCCGCCATAGCGGCTCACCATGATGCAGTGGACGGTAAGTCATTAGGGAAGTACGACCTGATCATCAGGTTCCTTAGAGGTGCCCGGAGGCTGAGCCCATACTAGGCCATGCCTGTTCCCTTAATGGGTTCTCTGTCCTCCTGATCACAATCACTTCAATCAAGAGGGTTGGCGACCTGCAAGCGTTCTCTGTCAGTGACACTTGCATGGAGTTCAGTCCGGCAGACTCTCACGCAATCTTGAGACCACGACTGGGCTACATGCTCAAGGTTACTACGACCCCTTTCAGGGATCAGGTAGTGAACCTGCAAGCGCTGCCCCGGGAGGAGGCAGACCCAGCCTTAGCGTTGCTGTGTCTGGTGCATGCTTTGTGCACCTATTTGGATCGCACGCAGAGATTTAGACACTCTGAGCAGCTCTTTGTCTGCTTTGGTGGACAACGGAAAGGGAACGCTGTCTGGCTTGCCAGGCTTGCCCACTGGATCGTGGATGCCATTGCATTGGCCTACCAGACCCGCCCCCTTGCGGGTTTGAGCACACTCTACAGTGAGTGTGGCATTCTTTATGTGCACTGGCCAATGGCACTTCTCTAGCAGACATCCAATACCTTCGTGAGATTTTACAATCTCCGAGTTGAGCCGGTCTCATCCCATGTTTTGACAGGTCCGAACACGTAGAGTTTGGTAATACGGTACAGCTGGCTGGGTGTATTGCTTGCACATAGCGCCTTTCCCCTCTGCGGTGAAGATGTGAGCTCTACTCCCCCATTCTCCCCCGACTTGCTTGTACTGGATCAAGTGCTCCACATGTTCTGATTATTCCAATATATCCTGTGATGTATTTTCCACGGTACGGTCCCCCAGTCGGCGGACCCGCTTTTCCCTTGGGCAGAATTCCGTCTGCCCCCCGGTCTCTGTGTTTGTAGAGCTCCTCCCCGTCGAGGCAGGATCTACCACCGCGCCACTTCCATATGTGGCTGGTAAGCCCATGTGACATGTGACGTATTTGCCACATGTTACTCTCCCCTGTTGGGCAGGATGTGGTCTCCGCAGGGTCTTTTCCCCCTGAAAGAATAGGATTGGAAAAGAATGCCTTCCCCGATGTGTGTTATAGCATTAGATTGCCCCAGCCATCTAACACGTTATGGAGAGAAAACATAGAGAGAGAAAAGGGCGCAGCTGGCATGACCTGCTCCCATATTAGTTACATTGCTTTCCTCCCTCAGGGATGTGGGGAACTATATGACGTCTTTTGGGGCGTTGGAGAAGGTTACATGCAGTCTGATGCACCTGCTATTTTCACACGCAGCAGGTTGCTTAACACGGTTCAGTATTGTGGCGTTTTTAGATATGGACCCCTAGTGTTACTACCTTGACACAACGTCGAGTGAGTGACAGAAGGGGAACATCTCGGTTACTTTCGTAACCTCCATTCCCTGATGGAGGTAACGAGATTTTGTGTCCCTCATGCCACAACACTGTACTAAGCCGCTGAAATGGTCGGGATCTTACTCTCGGCTCCTCAGCTCAAAAAGTCTGAACAGATGCATGTTTCCCTCCTTTTATACCCGTATGTCTGGGGAAGGGGCATGCTAATTCTGTTCGCCAATTCTAATTGGCCTTTTCTCAAAGATAGAGGTAACCGAGGCTCTTAAGAGAGACCCCTAGTGCACTACATCGACACAAAGTCTAGTTCCCTGGGAACGGAGGTTATGACAGTAACCGAGACGTTACATGGGGTAACCTCCACGTTGTTGCTATAATGTGTGGTTCTCACTCTCGGTGGGGCACATTGTGAGTTGTGCATGGATGCCATGGAGAATAGTGTGGGTTTAAACACACGCAACATCTCCATGGTAAATCATTCAACAAGCCATGTGACAAGATGCCACTAAGTCCTTCTAAGTCCTCATTTTGAATTGCGCATTCCAAACTGGAAAGAAAAGGGGAGAGAAAAAAACTTAGCTCCTCAGTGAAAAAAGGTTCTCGATCCCTGCACTAGTGCATTTACACCAAGAAAAGTGGCAAATCATTTCCCATCTCTTCCTCCAGATGAGGATACTTTAAATGAACTAGGTGACCACATCTAATCTACCAACATGTGGCACATACAATAAAGGCCTCCCCTTAGCTCATCCTCCCATAAGATCACAGGCATGTAAGGGCCTTCAAGTTGGCAAAGCAATCAGTCAAGCCACAGGATTTTGCCTTGATCATCATCAGCCAATGCACTGAGAGATAGAAAAAAGTGATAGAGAAGGATAGCTCAAGAAAAAGAGAAAGGGGGATTGGGAGAAGAAGATAGAGAAACAGAGATGGCCAGAGGGAAAGGTCTGCCGAGTCTGTTCATTCTCTAATGGATTCTGTAAAGGTCAGGTTTTCACTGCAGTAGCATGTGAAGCCCACTGAGACAGATAAGAGGCACAATGGCCGCAGGGCCATTTCCTTAAGAATAAGGTTTTACCTGGACCGAATTAACTGCAAGGCCAGTTGGTGAAAACATCAGCCTCAGGACGTTTCTCCAGCCATCAACAGAGCATGGAAGAGCAAAGTTGCTGAAGGCTTCTAAATGTAACAGGCATAACATACTCAATAACACATGCAGCACTCACAGCTTGTTGATTATCAGACCATACAGCACTTGTGATGACAAGAGCTTCAGGGCAGTTCCATTTGAGAGTTTTTGTTGTGATGCTAGATACATGTACTTTCTAAATTGTTGGATGGCTAAAATACAGCCAAAGGAACAGGCAATACCATAGACCAGGCTATGATATTAGTCTTACCTGTTTTGTTGGTTAGCCGGAATAGCACACTCTTGTCAGGGATGCCACAGACATTACGGACAGAGGCAGTGCATGTGTAGTTGGCATAGTCCTGAGGACGCAGGTTCTTTAACTTGAGAATCTTGGTCTCCCCCTGCAACACAAGTATCAAGTTTCAAGTATCACCTTTGATCTAATCTGATCATCCAAGTATCAGTTAGTCACAACAGATCTCATATTTTTTCAGCATTAGGCAAGTAATAGCATGCACATTACGGCATATTTTGATCAATATTAATATTCCTGAAGGGAAATTAAAAAGAAAAAAAGGGAACAAAACCACCCAAAGGAAAAAAAAAAAACAGCAATCAGTGAATTGTGGTGATTAAATGGGTCTCCCTACATATACTCTCAAACATCTTATTGTTGGTTTATAAATTGGAAGATGTTGCAATAAACTTAAAATATATTGTTTATATACTGACAATCATCAACTTAAATCAGTAGTTTTCCATTGTTTTTAATTCTATTGAGTCATTTGCAATGCGTCATGGGATTGAAGTGATTGTGTTCCCTCATTAAAGACATGTACACAGTCTTGTACCTTTTGACTTTTAGTTCAATTTTCAAAATCTTTTCTGCTTCAAATAAAAGTTTGTGATGTTGTGATTCACCTCAGATGTGGATAGTTTGGTTAAATTGCTTTTGTGAAGAATTTTATGAAATCCCCGATGGAGAAACTAATGGGAAAAATACTTCCAGATCAAAGATATCGGAAAAAGTTGGCAGGCGCTGTTGTGCACTATTAAATGATGATATATTTTGGAATTTGGGGAAATGTGCTCTACCCGGGCGGCACGGTGGTGCAGTGGTTAGCACTGTCGCCTCACAGCAAGAAGGTCATGGGTTCAAACCCCGGTTGCCCTGGCCTTTCTGTGTGGAGTTTGCATGTTCTCCCCGTGTCTGCGTGGGTTCTCTCCGGGTGCTCCGGCTTCCTCCCACCATCCAAAGACATGCAGGCTAGGTTAATTGGTGTCTCCAAAAAATTGCCCTAGGTGTGGATGTGAGTATGAGTGTGTGTCTGTATATGTGTGGCCCTGCGATGGACTGGCGACCTGTCCAGGGTGTACCCCGCCTTTCGCCCAATGTTAGCTGGGATAGGCTCCAGCCCCCCGTGACCCTGTACAGGATAAGCGGTTGAAGATGAATGAATGAATGTGCTCTACCCTTAAACATTCCTGTCTGTCTAAAAGTGCCTGCATCTTCTCTGTCAGACTAGTAACATTATCAATATCATACTCAAAACACAGCTTACCTCCCGAAAATCAAGCTAGATGCTGTTCACTGACTTTTAGAAAGTAATTTTATTTCACTTTGTTGCTGTTCACCTCTTTTTTTGTGTGCAGACTAAAATAGTAATGCGCAGACTCCAATCAATGCAGTCGCATCAGTGCACAGCTTCACAATGTTAATTTCCCCTTCTGTCACTCAATCGACTTTGTGTCAAATTAACCCTCTGGTGTCGACGGACGCGCCGGCGCGTCCTGCTGGATATTTTCGTCATTACAGCAGCAGAAACAACTTAAAATACTCCGTCATTTTTGGGTATACAGATAAGTATAAGATATCATTAGAGACTATAAAGGGTCTACTTTTATTTGTGTACACTCATAATAACAATGAAACATTGTGCTTTTGTAAAATAAAGAAAATAAAAAGGGTGAGCTTTCAGCAGTCGCTGGGTTTGAGAGCATTTATCTGAAATACGTCACAAAAATGAACTGAAAACTCCGCGAATACTTATCACACAAACATGAAACATATGTCTAAAGAAAGCTTTAAATGTCTACTTTTAAATAAACCAATTCAAATTTAAAACAAATATTCTCCTGCAATGCAGTCTATTTGAAACTAAGCGATGTTCCGTTTTTACCGGTCCATCTAATTATCTGTAATGTGATCCCACCCACCAGCAGAGCGCGCCATTCGATCATACGCTAATGTGCTGAGACGATCTGTGCAAATGTACACGCCCCCCATTTGCTGTAAACAAATATCGTTCATTTTTCTGCGCGTTTGTAATGATACACAGGCAAGAAAGCTCCAGGATTGTAAGAAAGATTTAACATTTTTCTCAGAAGAAGAGCGGGACTCCGATGAACATTTGTATTTTGAAGAGAGACTTGATCCAGCCGAGGATACAATTTCAGATGAGTAAGTTTAGTTTTAATTAGTTGACATGCTATTTTATATAAACTTTTTAACTTTTATTTTACTAGTGGGACTATTTCTAGACTTGCCAGCCAGGATTCAGAGTATTGACATTTGAAATATGTCCTAATAAGCAAGTTTTAGTTACATTTAAATTATGTTTCGGCTAAAGCAGGTATTTAAATTGTATGCTGTATAATATAAATATATGTAATATGATATAAAAATAATATGTTTAGATTATATTTTATCTAGTGTTTATAATGCCTCATTATCATCAACAAAGCTTGTGCTTGCAAATATGTGTTCAGGTTAGAGTAAAATGCACTTTAAACATGCCCGTATTAGAAAATCTGCATATTATGATTTCTGAAGTATCATGTGACACTGAAGACTGCAGTAATGATGCTGAAAATTGTACAATTTTACTTTACAATATATTCAAATAGAAAACTGTTCTTTTAAATTGTAAAAAGAGTTCAGAATAATCAATATTTTTTTCTGTATTTTGGATCAAATAAATCCAGTGTTGGTGAGCAGAAGAGACTTCTTTTAATGGTAGTGTAGGTCTAAAATTAAGTAAAGTCTTTATGTAAAGAAAATATATAGTCAGATTACTTCTTTTAACTTAAAACTTGATTTTGATCATTAAGTCTCCTCACATTCATTTTCTCTCTGTCACATTCCTCATTGATGGGCCCAGGGGTGGGGTCGTTGTCTCTCAGGTGTGAATTACCTTAATATTCATGATCATTCACGCCTCCTCGCATATTACCTTTCAACACTAAAATTGTCTGACAAAAGTTAAATTACTATATTGTTTTGTTTGAATGAGTGATCAGGATGGTTTTCACATCATTTTGTAGTAAAAACTCTAGGCTACAAGATCCAGTTCTCAAAAGTCTTGTGGACAAATGTTTAGTATGTGTTATATGACCTTATTTCAGTGACTTAAAATTTTAGTTTTTTCAAAAACCACGCATAAACTTTATTTTCTCAAAAATACAAACATGTCACATGTTGTTCACATATTATTGTAGCCCAGTTTGTGCTGAATACAGTGTTATCAGACTTTAGCCATTAATATGTTTTTAAGCATATAACATGTTTTTAAGCATATATGTTTTTAACCCGAGCCGAAGACCCGGAGAGATGTGCAGTTCGGTAAGTGCTTTCATTCCTGCAGGGGAGGCTATCCCCCTCCACCTTGAAGGTGTATGTAGTCCACAATTGTGGCCCACCATGCATGGTAAGTCCTTGGGTAAGCACAACTTGATTATCAGGTTCCTTAGAGGCGCCAGAGACTGAACCCTCCCTGGTCAAGCCTGTTCCCCTCCTGGGATCTCTCAGTGGTCCTCTCGGGCCTTCAGAGACCCCCCCTTCGAGCTCAAGGCCCTCTCCCTGAGATGGCCCTCTTGATAGTGCTAGCCTCCATCAACAGGGTTGGGGACCTGCAAACGTTCTCTGTCAGCAACACCTGCCTGGAGTTTGGTCCAGCACATACTCATGTTATCCTGAGGCTGCGACCGGGCTATGTGCCCATGGTTCCTACGACCCTCTTCAAGGATCAGACCTGCAAGAGCTGCCCCAGGAGAAGGCAGACCCAGCCCTTTCGTTTCTGTGTCCGGTACGTGCTTTGCATATCTATTTGGACCGCACTCAGAGCTTTAGATGTTCTGAGCAAATAGGTAATACAGAACAAACGACCGGGTGTTCAGCTTGCACCCAGCGCCCTTCACCAAGTTGATCCAGTGAGCCTTCTCTCCCAGGCTAGCCACTAAGCATCGCTTCCTGGATGTTCTTCCTCCCTAGCATTCTGGCCTGCGAATTTAGGGGAGCAATTTGCGACCAGACCCGCTACGAGCCACATGTGCTCTGTACTGAGGTAGGGCTCCACAGGCTTAATTCCCTCTTCATGAAACTCCCTGTGATGTATTTTCCATGGTATGGCCCCCCTGTCAGTGGACCCGCGTGTTCCTTGGGCAGTACAACTCCACCCGGTCACCGTGCTTGTAGAGCTCCTCCCCAATCAGGCAGGACCTACAACCGCGCCGCTCCCACATGCGGCTTCACAACCCACTTGGTGTTTTTGCCATATGGCACCACCCCCAAGTCTGGGCAGGATGTGGCCTACACAGGGTCTTTTCACCCTGAAAGAATAGGATTGGGAAAGACCGTCTTTCCCAATGCATATCATAGCATTAAGATGGCCCCATCCACTTCACACTCCATGCGAGGGACATAGAGAGAGAATAGGCCGTGGCTGCCAGGCTTGCTCCCATGCTAGTCATGTAGCACCTGTTCCCCCCTCAGGGGTGCTGGGAACCTAAGGTCTGTATATGACATCTTTTTCTGGGGGCGTTGGGGAGGGTTACGTGCAACCGATACAGTTGCTTTTAGCATGCAGCAGCCTGCTTGCACCTGTCTCAGCAGTTCACGTAACATGGTCTAGTGCAAGGCGCTTTTGAATGGGAATCCTTGTGTCACTTCATTTGACACAACGTCAAGTGAGTGACAGAAGGGGAACGACACGGTTACTGTTGTAACCTCCATACCCTGAGGGAGGAAACGAGACGTTGTGTCCCTTCTGCCACGACACTAGACCTATCACTGTAAACATCCATACTTTATTCTCGGCTCCTCAGTGCAAAAACTTGACTTAGAGATGCACGCCCGATTCCCTTTATACCCGTATGTCCGGGGGCGAGACATGCAAATTCTGTCTGCCGATTTCTTATTGGCCTTTTCTCAAGTTCAGAGGTATGCGAGGCTCCCAAGGAGACCCCTTGTGTCGCTTCATTCGACACAGGAAATGTGTTGCTCAGGTTACAACAGTAACCATGACATTTTTGCACCCCACTTGAATGTGAGCTATGCATTAGAGTCTTGGACACATGAAAGACATTCTAATATATTTTGTATTGTAATACAGATCAGAAAACATTGACAATTTTTGTTATGAGATATATATATACAGTGCCCTCCACAATTATTGGCACCCCTGTTTAAGATGTGGTCGAGGACTTCTAAAAATTCTCCTTTTTTTTTTTAAAACAACATAGAACCCAAATGCAAAAAAAGAGAAAAATCCAACCTTTTATTTAAGTACATTACTTTTGTGGTAAAAAAAAAAAATCACACATTTAGAAAAAAAAAACCTTGAAATCATGTGTCCCACAATTATTGGCACCCCTGATGTTAATACTTTGTACAACCCCTTTTTGCCAACAAGACAGCACTTAATCTCCTCCTATAACATTCCACAAGATTGGAGAACACAGAGAGAGGGATCTTTGACCATTCTTCTTTGCACAATCTTTCTAGATCATCCAGTGTCCTGGGTCCTCTCTTATGCACTCTCCTCTTTAGCTCGCCCCACAGGTTTTCGATTGGGTTGAGGTCTGGGGACTGAGATGGCCATTGGAGGACCTTGAGTTTTTGAATGCTGAACCATTTTTGTGTAGATTTTGCCACATGTTTTGGATCATTATCCTGCTGAAAGACCCAATGACGACCCATCTTCAGCTTTCTGGCAGAGGCCATCAGGTTTTTATTTAAAATGTCCTGGTAGTTCAAAGCGTTCTTAATGCCATGCACCCTAACAAGGTTCCCAGGGCCTTTGGAAGAGAAACAGGCCAACAGCATCACAGATCCTCCACCATACTTCACGGTGGGCATGAGGTGCTTTTCGGCATACTCATCTTTTGTTTTACGCCAGACCCACTTAGAGTGTTTGTTGCCAAAAAGCTCAATCTTAGTCTCATCTGACCAAAGCACACGATCCCAGTTGAAGTCCCAGTGCCGCTTAGCAAACTCCAGACGTTTACGTTTGTGAGTGTTAGTGAGAAAAGGCTTTTTCCTTGCATGCCTCCCAAACAGCTTGTTGGCATGTAGAGAGCGTCTGATGGTTGTTTTGGAGACTTTGTGACCCCAAGATGCCACTCTTTGATGCAATTCTGTGACAGTGAGCTTAGGACTTTTTTTTACTTCTCTTACCATCCTCCTCACTGTGCGTTGTGGCAAGATAAACTTGGGACCTCTTCCAGCCTTGTTTGTCACTGTTCCAGTTGTTTTAAACTTCTTAATGATTCCTCTGACTGTAGATACGGGCAAGTTAAGGCGAGTGGCTATTTTCTTGTAGCCATTGCCTGACTTAAGAAGTTCGACACACATCTGCCTTACTTGAATGGTGTGTTCTCTTGTCTTTGCCATGTTGACAAATGGGTAAGAGAATTAGGCCTCTGTGTCACGTCATATTTATACCCCAGGGAAACAGGAAGTCATGAATTACTAATTAAAAGTTCCTAGATACGCTGACCAACTTTAGCAACTACAGAAAAATATATTTTAAAAAAATCAATTACATTTTTCAGCGGAATTGTTAGGGGTGCCAATAATTGTGGGACACATGATTTCAAGGTTTTTTTTTTCTAAATGTGTGATATTTTTTTTTACTACGAAAGTAATGTACTTAAATAAAAGGTTGGATTTTTCTCTTTTTTTGCATTTGGGTTCTATGTTGTTAAAAAAAAAAAAAGGAGAATTTTTAGAAGTCCTCGACCACATCTTAAACAGGGGTGCCAATAATTGTGGAGGGCACTGTGTATATATATATATATATATATATATATATATATATATATATATATATATATATATATATATATAATGTGTGTGTATTCATTTGTTTTTATTGTTATTAGAAATCTAAATTTCCAATGTTGTGTTGTGTACCACTATTTGAAAACCCTTTATGCATTTTTGTGTATAAAGATGGAATTTGGTATGCCAGGAAATGCTGAAACAAATAAAAATTAAAGGTCCAAATTCATTGTTAAAAGCAATGTTTACTGTCAGTATGAAGCAAAAACTGAGCTTCTACATAAATATATTCAATATTTTGACCATTTCCAACAAGCCACTCACAAATAAATAAAACATACTTCAGCCATATCCACTTTCTTCAATCTGACTTTGATGAGCTCTTTGCTATTTGAAAGTCTTCCGCAAGTTATCCACATGAAACACACTACAAAAGGATGAACAGGAAAAAAACTGAATTGGAAAGCAGATTGCGAGCCAGGCAACATTGCCCAACATCATTGCCTGTTCTCACTGATGCTCTTGAAGTCTGAAGTCAAATTTTGAGGGAATGTAAATTCTGAACTGTTATTGCAGCAAAAGGAGGACCAACTCCCATGCTCATGGTCTTGAAACAAAATGTTCAGCACATATGGGTGTGGTATTCCGATGTCTACATCAAGGGCGCAGTCAGGAAATTAATTTTGGGTGGGCCTCAATAAAAATAGATGGGTGGCACCTTCAAACAGTTCTTTCACACTTTTAGAAATTAGAATTTATGCATTTTAAACTATTAATATTTAAACTGTACATCATATTTAAACTATTTAATGAATATATACTGTATATTTGAAGGCAAAAAATGTCTGTAATATTCTGGGTGGGCCTGGGTCTAATTTAGGTGGAGCCTGGCCCACCTCGGCCCATAATTGGCTTTGCCACTGGCCTACATTATTTGACCATGTAGTGTAAATTGCTAATTTGGGACTGGAACTCCTATTAGCCATTGAACATTTATGGAGCAGTCTTACATTCTCTAAAATACATTATTATAGCAACTGAAAGTGAGCCTCTTCTGTGGTTTTCTTTGATCTATCTCATATCAAAGTAAAAGAATAAGTACTTAATTTTAGTAACATCATACCAGGATCGATTTCTAGAAGAATATGTGTTTATAAACTGTTACAACTCCATCGGTTATAAATAGTGGCACTGTTTGATTTTTGGTACCTTGATTGATTTCTTGTCAAGTTTTCTCACATACACAAGGAATTTGTTTTGGTGATAGGAGAAACAAGTGAACACAGAAAATTACAGTGAGACAGAATATAAAAAGGTAAGAGTATAAATAGACATACAAATAATAGGACATACTGTGCATGTGCAAGTGGTAATGTATGTGCAAGGTAGGGTTATGTACAGTCATTGATTAATATGTGAATTTACAAATGTACATGAGATATGTATTTACATTATTGCACTATGGGGGAGTCCTGAGGCAGTTTAAATGTTCATGAGGAAAATGGCATGAGGGTTAAAACTGTTCTTGTGTCTGGATATTCTGACGCTCAGTGCTCTGTAGCGCCGGCCAGAGGGCAACAGTTCAAAGAGGGAGTGAGCAGGGTGTGTGGGGTCCAGAGTGATTCTATCTGCATGTTTGTTCACTCTGGAGATTTGGGTATTGGATGGTGGGCAGGGGGGCACCATTAATCCTCTCAGTAGTCCTGACTGTAGTTTTCTTCTGTCTGATTTGGTGGCTGAACCAAACCAGATATTTATAGATGTACACAGGTCAGACTCAATGAAGGCTGAGTAGATCTGTGTCAGCAGCTCCAGTGGCAGGTTCAACTTCTTCAGCTGGCGAAGGAAGTACAACCTCTGCTGAGCCTTCTTCACAAAGAGTATATCTTGATGTCCCACTTCAGGTCCTGAGAGATGGTAGAGTGAAATACTGTAGGTCCTGAAATACCCTTTGTTTTATGACTAATTACCAGGATGGATCCACTCTTGGCCCAATCATTGTTGCATTTTTGATGTGGCAAAGCTGTGTTTTGAAAGAGGTCTTTTGTAAAACCTTCAGATCTAATGTGCTTCCTTCTAGACCTGAAAACATTTCTGATGTCAAACTTCTGCTCGCTCTTTGTCTCTCTTGATAGTTATGACAACATTCATACAAAAGCAATGAAGTTCATCTAAAGTCAGGCATTCTAAATCAAGTTATAAGTTGTTACATGCACAGCAAAATCAATGTCAGAATTGATAGACACACAGTGTTGGCCATTTGTCTAACTTTACAAACAAATTACTATAATTCTGTGTACTAGAGCTGGGCGGTATGACAGTGTACACTATGTGATGGTAGAAATTTTCAATTGATTTTTCTGTACCATCTATTCGATGGTATACATCTGCACGACTATCAGAGGGCAGGACTACTTTACATAATTGCACATGAGAATTGTGAAGAAACATGGAGGAATGCGGAAATACATAGAGTGGGAAGTGTGCATGACAATACAACATGAGGAAGAACTTGTAATTAAGGGGTTTGGTTAGGCACAACGTGAATTACACCATAGATGTATAAAGTTGCTGAGCAATGTGACAACTTGACACATTAATATAGAAAGTAAAACTCAACTTCAAACTCATTCAATCAGAATTGGATAAGAAAGTTGGAACTATACCATTTTATAAAATGAGTTATTGTTTTGAGTCTTTTGTTGATTCAAGTGTTCCATAATGTAAAGCAGCTGCCTTTGCACTGATGCCATACATTTATTTGCTTTGAATAATCTTATCTTTTGGTCTGTGTCCATCAATTTCCAAAAAAAAGAAATAAAAGAGAGAAAATAATCAATTAAGTTAAAGTATCTTATTTAATATATAAACCATTTTTAAGATGAATTTCCAGCAGACAAACTGTATCATGATAAACACCCATACCATGAAATATAATTACTCATACCGGGATATAAGATAGATTCAATTTTATGAAAATTATAAACATTCTTGGTACAGTTACATGCATGAGAGACCATCAATTGATAATACTCTTGTTTGTTCAGTAAGACTAATCTATTACCTTACCTGTGTAAAGAAAGGCTCGTAGATCTCCACACCCTTGTCAGAACCTTGGGATAGGAACTCCCTTCCCCGTCTCCAGCTGTACCGCACCGGAGGGTTCGAATTGGCAGCACACCGCAGAAACACTGTCCTCTCATAGTAAAACTGCTCCTTTGCCTCTCCTATACTCTGATGGACCGTAACAATGGGGTCATCTAAATCTGAAATGGAAATGGTGGGTTTGGTCACATTGCTTCGGCATCGCTCAAATTGTGATAAAGAACAGCCACCGTGACATTTGTGGTAATGGTGGCATTCAAAGATAGCCATCTGGCAATTGCAAGCTCTTTGATAATGCTGCAGCTTGTGTCTCCCTGGGCATGTTTACCCATAGCATTTTCAAGAGTCTTTAATGTGTAAAGACGTAGTCAGAGTGAGTGGGTAAGTTTTGTTTGGAAAGGACAGAAGTATGTATATAACAAAATTAATGTAGAAAATAGGTTGCAGGTTAACAAATACATTCATATTTAGGTTCATCTTAATATAAACTTGAGGCCCAGCAAAAAAAAAAAAAAAAAAAAAGTTTTACAATTTTTCTTTTCAAAATATCAATATAGTGTTTGGTGCATAAAAAACAAATGATAATATATTTTGTTAAATCATATTGTATTTGATGTGTTAAACTGTAATGTCATACATTTCTATAGATGAAAAACTAATAATTTAGTTCCCCGTCTGTCGCTCACTTCGACGTCGTGTCGAAAAAGTGACACTAGTGGTCTCTCTTGAGCACCGAATATGCCTCTGATCTATGAAAAAAGGCCAATTAGAATTGGCGAACAGTATTTGCATACCCCGCCCCCGGACATACGGATACAAAGGCGAGGGAAATACGCACGTTCATTCAGAAATTTTCTTCGGGGCCGATGGTCATGTATGCAGCCAGCTGTAAGTCACACACACCAGATTCCTGCTTCTGTTCCTCTGATGCTCTGTTTGCTGTTGGATCTACGGCGCACTTCAGCGGCTTTCTCCTTCTCTGCACGGCAGTGCAGTTTGCCCCTGGGCGCTTCGACAGTGCAGAGAATTGAAAGAGTTACATTGAAAGAGTGATTTTCTCTGTAAAAGAGTTTATTTCTCTGAAAGAACATTACACAGCGGCGTTGAACGTCCTTTTCAGGATGCGTCTTTATAAAGATGTAATTTCTGCTACTGTGTAGTTTCTGGATGCAGTGATTTCTCCCCACCTCTCATGGTCATAAAAGCTGCCTCACGTGCCTGGGCTGTGATCACACGCAGGCAGCGTTTTATGAATGGTTCATGTTCTCAGTGCGAGTACATAGCCATGGCAACATTGTGGTCGCGGCTTTCTTTTTTCATGAGAGAAAGTCACTTCTGCCGTCCCCCACGCCTCGCCTCCTTCCTACGGGATTGACGCAAGTGCCGCGGGTGATGAAGGCGATTTGGGGACTATGTCGGGCTCTGTTCGCCGGGTAAACCCCCTCGAACCACTCGCCTCCCCGGCACGCTTGCTTGCTTCCGTCCGAGCTCGGGATGAGCGATTCTCTCCAATGATTAATCTTCTCAGTGCGAGAACATGGCCGTTCTAGCATCCACCCACCTCCCTGGCACGCTTGCTTGATTCAGAGTTGGATGACATCACCGCTGCATCGGAGAGCGTTACAGCAGTGTCTGATACTGATGACTCGCCTGGGTTGCCACCTTCGGGTCTGCTCCATTGGAGGCCGCCCTCTCTCTAAAAAGACGGCCCTGCTGATCGCACTCGCTTCCATCAAGAGGGTTGGGAACCTGCAAGCATTCTCTGTTAGCAACACTTGCCTGGAGTTTGGTCTGGCAGACACACATGTGATCCTAAGACCACGACCGGGCTACGTGCCCAAGGTTCCTACCACTCTCTTCAGAGACCAGGTAGTGAACCTGCAAGTGCTGTCCCGGGAGGAGGCAGACCCAGCCCCTTCATTGCTGTGTCCAGTATGTGCCTTGCATGCCTATCTGGACCGCACTCAGAAGCTTTAGGTGCTCTGAGCAGCTCTTTGTCTGCTCTGGGACAGCGGACAGGGATCGCTGTCTCCAAACAGAGGCTTCCCCACTGGGTGGTGGATGCCACCTTACTGACCTATCGCACCCAGGCCATGCCCCCACCCCCTTGCGGGTCCGAGCGCACACAGTATTGCGTCCTCGTGGGCACTGGCTACGGACACCTCCCTAGCAGACATTTGTAGAGCAGTGGGTTGGGCAACACCTAATACCTTTGCGAGATTTTTCAATCTCAGGGCTGAGTCAGTCTCGTCCCGTGTTTTCTCAGGTCCGAGCCGGTAGAACTTGGTACACGTCGACGGTCTGACCGGGTGAATCGCTTGCGTCCAGCGCCCTTTCCCTCTGCCGAGGTAAAACAGTGCACCTTCTTTCCCAGGAGACCCCTTTAGGTCCCTGGTTGATTCCTCCCTAGCCCTCTTGGGTCCGCAGTTCAACGGAGGAACTCGCTGACCCAGTCCACTACGGGTACCCCAGGCTACCCCTACTGGAATAGGTGCTCCACAGGTCAGGCCTCCTACGCGGACTCCTCCTGTGTGTACTTCCGCGGTACGGTCACCTTACGAGCTGACCCGCGTCTCCCTTAGGCAGTCCTTCGCTGCCCTCCGGTCGCCGTGTTGTAGCAACTCCCCCCTCCTCGAGGTTGGATCTACCATCGCGCCATTCTTTCCCACATGTGACCGAAGAGGCCATGTGATGTATTTTCGCCACCTTTACCTCCCCTTTTGGGTAGGTGTGGCCTCTGCAGGGTCTTTTCCTGAAAGAATAGGAATTCGGGTAAGACCCCCTTCCCACGATGCGGTAAGGGCCCCGGCAGCTCTTGCTCGAGAAAACATAGAGAGAAAAGAGGCCCAGCCAGGCTTGGCCCATTCCCAAGTTGGCAAGCATCGCCTTGTTCCCCTCTAGGGTAACCAACAGGATTCCGAAGACTTTTTGGGGGGCATTGGGGAAGGGTACGTGCAGTCTGAAACACAGTTGGTCGCTTGTGCACGTGAAATACCTGCCCGCTCCTGTGTCAGCAGTACACGTACATGGCTCAGCGCATGGCGTGATTTGAAGTGGACCCCTAGTGTCGCTTCTTCGACACGACGTCAAAGTGAGCAACAGACGGGGAACGTCTCGGTTACGTATGTAACCGCCGTTCCCTGATGGAGGGAACGAGACATCGTGTCCTCCCGGCCATGTAGCTGAGCCGAGCCGCTGAGGTGGTCGGACACTCCCGACTCCTCAGAAAAATCCTGAATGAACGTGCGTATTTCCCTCGCCTTTGTACCCGTATGTCAGGGGGCGTGGTATGCAAAAACTGTTCGCCAACTCTCATTGGCTTTTTTTCATAGATCAGAGGCATATTCAGCGCTCAAGAGAGACCCCTAGTGTCGCTTCTTCGACACAACGTCTCGTTCCCTCCATCAGGGAACGGAGGTTACATACGTAACCGAGACGTTTTGTTTATATGTTCAAATAACAGCTTGATTAATAAATAGAAATATCTGACTTTTATTCTATATGTCAGGCTTTGTAAGGCTAATTTGAATATGCTGCAAAATGTATAATTGTGGTAAATGTCGCATTAAGGGTCATTCAGACTGAAAAAGCTAGAGTTTGTGTATAGCACCTAATGAAACAGAATATAGGTTTCTCGTAACACTTTTAAGTTGAAGTTCTTTTAATCTTACACTTTCTTTTTTAAATAGTTTTCCAATGTAAATATGTGCTAGATGGACTTCTTTGACTATTGTGCCACGTCCCACTGTATTCGCAGTGTCTCATGCAGGACCACCATGGTTTGCAGATGCCGTGTCAATTACTGCAAAAAGTACTTCAACTTTTAAAACACGTTTAGAGACACATGCGCTTTCTGTTGTGCTGCCTAAAGCTTTTTTTTATTTTTTGGTGTAACGGACCTTTATATTGTGATTTCATATGAAACTGTACTGTACATGGCATTGATGTTTAACAAGTCTTTGCTGAATACAATCAGGTGATATTTTCTTGTTCTTTCCCATGATGCTCCTCTATTTAAGATTTGTGTGATTACTTAGTAAAAACTACACAATTTACTCGCATCATTTACTCTCCCTTATGCCGTTTAAACTCGTATGACTTTCTTCTGCTGAACACAGACATATAAAATAAAAATATATGTGTTTATTGCCATATAAGTCAAGTCACACTTTTAAGTTCCAGAAGGACATAAAGAGCAGGGTAATCCATACGACTTGGTTTTGGGTGAAAACAGACCATAATGCAACTTTTTCATCTGTTTTTTTTTTTTTTTATTAGCCTTCTTGGTGTGATCTTTAGTTGAAGCTCGATTACACTGCTTCACGCTTAATGCATGCACAGATCAAAGTATCTTACTATTTGTTGTGTTTCGCAGAAGAAAGAAAGTCATATGAGTTTGAAACAGCATAAGGGTGAGCACATGTTGAGAGAATGATAATTTTTAGGTGAACTGTTCTTTTAAAAAAACAACTAAGTGAGGTGCAAAAACATATATGCATTAATAGCATCCATCATATTTCAAATAAAGTACCACTCTGGTGCCTGCATTTTGGCACTTCAGTTACAAGTTTTTTTTTAAGAGCCACAAGTGAGTGCTCCAGTGAGAAGCCATGAGCTTTTTAAAGACTGCCCTCCAAGCTAAAAACTCACACCTTCCTCTGCTGAGTATAATTCTTTCTGCCAAAATTTTTTCCAGCTATCAGTAAAAACATGCCTTTCAACCTGCCTCAAAAGATTAATCAATCTGCCCCATAAATATTTGATAGACAGTATTGTCAGGATTTCTAGGATTTCCTGGGTGACAGGTAAATATTTTAATACTGAACCATGAATACTTTTGCATTATTAAAGGGACAGTTCACTGGGAAAAAAAATAAATATTTTTTTTTTAATATATTATATATATATATATATATATATATATATATATATATATTATACACTCACCTAAAGGATTATTAGGAACACCTGTTCAATTTCTCATTAATGCAATTATCTAATCAACCAATCACATGGCAGTTGCTTCAATGCATTTAGGGGTGTGGTCCTGGTCAAGACAATCTCCTGAACTCCAAACTGAATGTCAGAATGGGAAAGAAAGGTTGTTGGTGCCAGACTGGCCGGTCTGAGTATTTCACAATCTGCTCAGTTACTGGGATTTTCACGCACAACCATTTCTAGGGTTTACAAAGAATGGTGTGAAAAGGGAAAAACATCCAGTATGCGGCAGTCCTGTGGGCGAAAATGCCTTGTTGATGCTAGAGATCAGAGGAGAATGGGCCGACTGATTCAAGCTGATAGAAGAGCAACTTTGACTGAAATAACCACTCATTACAACCGACGTATGCAGCAAAGCATTTGTGAAGCCACAACACGCACAACCTTGAGGCGGATGGGCTACAACAGCAGAAGACCCCACCGGGTACCACTCATCTCCACTACAAATAGGAAAAAGAGGCTACAATTTGCAAGAGCTCACCAAAATTGGACAGTTGAAGACTGGAAAAATGTTGCCTGGTCTGATGAGTCTCGATTTCTGTTGAGACATTCAGATGGTAGAGTCAGAATTTGGCGTAAACAGAATGAGAACATGGATCCATCATGCCTTGTTACCACTGTGCAGGCTGGTGGTGGTGGTGTAATGGTGTGGGGGATGTTTTCTTGGCACACTTTAGGCCGCTTAGTGCCAATTGGGCATCGTTTAAATGCCACGGCCTACCTGAGCATTGTTTCTGACCATGTCCATCCCTTTATGGCCACCATGTACCCATCCTCTGATGGCTACTTCCAGCAGGATAATGCACCATGTCACAAAGCTCGAATCATTTCAAATTGCTTTCTTGAACATGACAATGAGTTCACTGTACTAAAATGGCCCCCACAGTCACCAGATCTCAACCCAATAGAGCATCTTTGGGATGTGGTGGAACGGGAGCTTCGTGCCCTGGATGTGCTGAAGGCGAAAGGGGGTCAAACACAGTATTAGTATGGTGTTCCTAATAATCCTTTAGGTGAGTGTATGTGTGTGTATGTATATATGTGTGTATATATATATATATATATATATAATTTACTCACTCTCATGTTGTTCCAACCATGCACAACTTTCATTCTTTCATGGAACCCAAAAGCAGATGTTAGGCAGAATATTCACTTCAGTCACTATTCACTTTCATCGTATGAAAAAAGAAGATGCAATGAAAGTAAATTGTGACAGAGGTGAACATTCTGCCTAACATCGTCTTCCATTCATGATTCAAATATGTGAATTTGAAAAGAAAAGACAGTTTCAGATCAACGTTGAGGGAAATATAAACACAAATCTAATACATATTTTTTTGATTGCTTCAAACTTATGACTAGTGAGTGCTGCCACGCATATAGACAACAGCATCACTCCAAATTGAAGTACTCAGTTGTTTATTGGCTGTGTTTTGGCTGTTCTTTATCTATGACATGTGCCTAGTCTTTGCTCACTGCATCAGGAGTCCCGTGACTCTGATCGATAAAAGCCAGTGCCCACCAGCGAATAGTCCACCATGAAGCTGGAATAAAAATGACAAGCTGAGGTCTGTTCACTAATTCAAGGGTAATGACTTGCTCCTCATTGTCTCCCCACGGCAATGCTGCCTGCCATCGTCCATCGCTCCTCCTATTCATCTCTCTGTGCTCCCGTAAATCACTTTACAACATCAATGGCTCCTTCGTGTCTGCAGGGAATAGACGCAACACTCAACTCCTTTTCTGACAGCTCATGATAGCTCTTGATGGTTTCGATAGCAGACGAATAAACCTTTGAAACTCTGAAAAATGTGGAGCAAACTTACTGACGATGATGTCTCTTTGAAGCACAATCCTCATTTTCATTTCACCCCTTTCACTCATTAATTAAATCTCTAATATAAAGCATTTTGTCACCGATTCAAAGACATGCATTTGATTTCAATAAAGTTGACGCTTCCCAGAACTCAAATGAGTTTTTCACTAGAACTGTCTTTAAGTTGATAATGAGACAGAGTGGCATCTTTTATTAGGCCTGCTTCATGGAGCTGAAAGCATTCATGCACTTAAAATGATGACGTTTGTGAGTAGAGAACTGAGATGTACTATACAGTACACACACATATGGTCTTTTGGTGAGTCATATAATAAACATTCATGTCTGGCTTTTGATGGCCTAGAAAATGTGCTGTGACTAGATATACATGGAACAATACATGATTTGTTTGAGTCCAAGTATTATAAGTATGACCACATCAGAGGTAATTGATTTCAAACAATGTGGTAATGGAACATAGAACAAGGCTAGAATATCGAGGTTATACTGTCTATATCACCAGGGCTTTTAAATTAGATTTTAAGACCTGAAGGCAGTTTTTTCTTTTTTGTCAATCGTTTTGCATGTGTGCGTTTCTTCAATTGTTATATTAAATCAGCTAGGGCTTAAATTATTCTGTATTCTATAATTCATTAACTTGCTTCCAAAATATTCAGAATGGGCCATTTACATAGATTGTGATGATGTATTTCTGTCTTAATTTAACATCATAAATTGAATTTTTTCAGTTTAAGGTAACTTTAAAACTTTTTAAATTTAAGAACTATTATACTTTGTTATGCTTCCCCGGCATTTATTAAAACAACAAAAACTAGTCAAGGCACCTCAGCCGGCTTAGGGCTTCTAGTCAACTGGGAAAAGAACCAAAACACTTTTCCGGACTTTCAGTTTTATCATACCACGTTGGTGGAATGACCTCCCCAACTCAATCCGTGAAGCTAACTCACTCTCTATCTTCAAAAAACACATCTTTTCTAAGAGTATTTAACCAATCGCTAAAAAAAAAAAAAAAAAAAAAATTGTTTTAAATGTATTAACAATTCTTGTTGCACTTATATCGGTTTTGTATACTATTGTGATGATAGTGAAACTTTGTAGTATGGCACTTTTCGTACCACTGTCTCCTTAAGGTGATTCGCTTATGTTTTTCCTCTTTTGTAAGTCGCTTTGGATAAAAGCGTCTGCCAAATGAATAAATATAAATATAAATATAAATATAAAAGAGCAAGCACTTTCCGGTTCAGAGCAACTCTTTCCTCTGCATGGAGTTGCAAGAGCCTGATTTGAGATGATTTGCGAGCCTCATGAGCGAGCGCGTAAAGTCGGAGCTGAACTGCCTGAAGTCATTCAGGTGGAGAACAGCGGCTCCACTGAAACACTTTCAGAGGCTCCTGGGGCATATGTCATCCTCAGCGGTGGTCACGGGACTCGGGTTGATGCATATGAGACCGCTTCAGCACTGGCTTCAGACTCAAATCTTGAGATGGGCATGGCGGCACGGCACACATTGTGTGGCCATCACGTCGATCTGCCACCACTTGTTCAGCCTTTGGACAGACCTCGCTTTTCTGTGGGCAAGAGTCCCCATACAGCAAGTGTCTGTGGAGTGGAGGGGGGGTGCCTGGTCCCCAATCGGCCTGATGGGGTGTGCGAGGGATTAAGGCGGCCGGTGACGATGGTTCGAGAGAGAGAGAGAAAATTAAGGGTGGCTTCCCTGTATGTGTTTATGTTTAAGTTTCTCATTAAACTATTATTTATAGTGTCAAGCCGGTTCTCGTCTCCTCCTTGCCCATCTAAATCCCTTTACACTGGTGCCGAAATCAGGGAATGAGGAGGGATGCCCGTCGCGGAGTCCTCGACAATGCCGTCCACTCAGGGGAGCGCCACTGCCATCCGCCGGGGGATGAAGGAGACTGACCGCCTGGACGCGGTGAACTGCCGCTGTCCGCGAGGCGAGTGGGAACTGGACTCCCCGATCGCCTGGAGCGATGGAGCCGCTGCCCTGCCATCCCCCAGAAACGCGGAGGGGTCCAAAGAAGACCACCGTCCACGAGGAGAGGAGGGAAGTGACTCCCTGTCCGCCTGGAGCGGTAGGGCCGCTGCCAGGGGCGGAGGAGTGTCCCCACGAGTCACCGGGAATGCGGAGGGGTGTTCTTTCTGCAGGGGGTCGTGGGTCTGACTCAGGTCCACTCGGGGAGGAGCGGCAGTAGTCCGCCCGAGAGGGTGGAGGAGTGATCGAGGACCATGCAACTGTGTATCAGAGAACCGGCGAGTTTTCATCTCTCTCCTCTCTCTCTTTCACTGCCGCTCTGCGTTGCCCTTTTCCCTCTCTTTTAAATTTTACAGTGTTTTTTTGTCCCTTTTTAATTATTTCTATTTCCCTCCCCTTGTCCCCTCACTCATCCAGGTAGACGGGGATGACCTGCCGGCAGACTGGGCGGAAGGTATACGTCATGCCGGGGGTGCCCCAGCCTGAGAGTGATTCTACACACCCGGTCCCTTATCAGGGTAATCAAGCTGCCAAGAGGGATAAAGGCTGACTGCAGAGGATGGTGCGGGAGAGAGAGATCATTTACGGGCATGTCCGTCGTGTGTGTTTGTGTCTTTTGTTTAAGTTACTCATTAAAACTATTATTTATATTGTCAAGCCGGTTCTCGCCTCCTCCTTGCCCATCTAAATCCCTTTACAGTGTCCAAGCGCGTTGTCATTACGACAGACGCCTTCAAGCTAGACTGTTGCAAGCTCAGGGAGTATGAGGAGCAGGTCATCCTCGTGACAACGTACTGGCCCACCCAGACTTGGTTCTCCTCACAACAGTCCACCCTTGCGATTTCCCAGAACCCTTTTATGGATCAGGAGATGAGCCTGCAAGCGCTGCCCTGGGAGGAGGCAGACCCAGCCTTATCGTTGCTGTGTCCAGTGCGTGCTTTGCGTACCTACTTGGATCGCACGTAAAGCTTTAGACGCTCTGAGCAGCTCTTTGTCTGCTTTGGCGGACAGCGGAAAGGGAACGCTGTCTCCAAACAGAGGCTTGCCAACTGAATCATGGATGCCATTGTGCTGGCATACCAGCCCCAGGATTCTCCCTGTCGGCAGATCCGCGTCTCCCTTGGGCAGAGCCCTCTCTGCCCCCCGGTCGCTGTGTTTGTAGAACTCCTCCCCTTCGAGGCTGGACCTACCACCGCACCTCTTCCATGTGCGGCTGGTCAGCCCACGTGATGTATTGCCACATGTTACCTCCCTTCGGGCAAGATGTGGTTTCCGTGGGTCTTTTCCCCCTGAAGGAATAGGAAAGGAAAAGAACACCATCCACGGCGCATATAATGAGCGTTAAAATAGCCCCAGTCGAGTAAATATATATGCTGTGGAGATAAAACGGCTGGTGTGACCTGCTCCCATACTAGATATGTCTCTTCCCCCCCTCAGGAATGTGGGGAAATATACTATGTTTTTTGGGGCACTGGGGAAGGCTACGTGCAGGCCAGTGCACCTGCTATTATGCACTCTGCTCCTTGCTTGCACCTGCATCTGCAGTCTACGTAACACAGTTCAGTAGTTGTGGCGTTTCGTATAGGGACTTCTAGTGTCACTACATCATCAACACACCATCGAGTGAGTGACAGAAGGGGAATGTCTCGGTTACTGTCGTAACCTCCGAACCCTGATGGAAGTAACAAGACGTTGTGTCCATTTTGCCACAATGCTGTACTACCTGCTGGAATGTCCGGGATCCTGTCTCGGCTCCTCAGCACAAAACCTGAATGAGTGGTTACAAGCCAGCTCCTTTTACACATTTATGTCTGGGGGAGTGGCATGCAAATTCCACTCGCCAATTCTCATTGACCTTTTCTCAAAGATCAGAGGTGTTTGGGGCTCCCAAGAGCGACCCCTAGTGTCACATCATCAACACAATGTCACGTTCCCTATATCAGGGAATGGAGGTTATGACAGTAACCAAGACATTAATTACATTTAATTTATAATCAATGAGATTAGTTAAATGCCATCACATTTAACTCAGTTGACATTATAATATAACATTTTAACAGATTCATTCAGTTCTGTGTGATTTCTGAAGCTCTATACAACGTTTTAAAGGATATTACACTTTGACCAAGAATAAACTTAAAAATGTTAAAATGAATAAAAGCTCTGTAATTGTTTAATCCTTTTTTAAGCATCAATTTTATTTTTGCTTGCCATGGGACACAAAAGGAGTTTTAAGAATATGCCAAAAAAATTAAATAAACCACAAAAAGCCCATAAAACAATAATAAAATGAATCCATAATTTTTGTAGCTATAATCCAAATCTTCTTACTGCTTTCTGTGAAGAACAGACCCAAATTCAAGCCATCACTCCCGCTGTAACAGTCAACCCGTGTTGGATTTGTTTTCAAAATGTTACAATTGCTGCCTTAAAAAACATTAAAACAGTGGTTTTATGGCAGTGATGTTGAATGATCATTGGCTCTCAAGTGTCTTGTGACTGTTTGCCACATGCCGTATTCTGTGATGTATATGTTTGAATGTGATATGACAGCACCGTTATGGAGTACATCAGAAGAAGATTAACAGCAATTAATAATTTTTATTCCACTATTTACCTCACACAATGCTAATGTATGCTGTCAAAGAGCACATCGGATGCAGCGCATCACCCTTTGGACTACAACCCCAATTCCAAATAAGTTGGGACAGTATGAAAAATGCAACTAAAAACAAAAAGTAGTGATTTCTACATTCTAATCACCCTTTACTAAATTGAAAACACTACAACTACACATTATATTATGTTTTACCTTGTGAATTGTATTGTTTTGTTTTTAATGTAATTACAAACAGTAATTTTACAGTAATTTCAAATCAGATGATTGCATCACGATCCAAAAAATTTGAGAAAGGGGCAAATTAAGACTAATAACAATTTGACGAGTTAAAATAACAAGGCAATGTGAAGCAATGTTAAACTGGTGAGGCAGTCATGTCATATTATATAAGGAGCCTCCAAAAACAGCCTGGTCCTTCAAGAGCAAGGATAATTCTAGACTTGTCAATTTGCCAACAGATGCTTCAGCAAATAATCTAGCACTTTGAGAAGAATCTTCCCCAAAGACAAATAGGAAGGATTTTGGGCATTTCACCACCTACAGTGCACAATATAGTTATGGGTTGGCAAAGTTACTTTTGAAATGTTTTCCACTACAGATTACAGAATACATGCTGTAAAATGTCATTTGTAACATATTCTGATAGATTACTCAAGGTTAGTCACGTATTCTAAATACTTTGGATTACTTCAGCACTGGTAGATTTTTTTCACCTTTTTTTTTCCTATAAAAACTCTGCCAGTACAGTAAGACAAAATTACATTCTATGAAAACCTATATATTTTATACGGTGTTGATTCTAAAACAAGATAAATCAAATTTATCTTGTTTTAAGGATTTTTAGATATTTTTACAGGAAAACAATAAAAACATATTATCAAGAATATACAAAATAACAATTTTTGCCCTAATATCAAAAGTCTTACTAAAAAAAAAAGATATTATGATCCAACATGAATTTTCATGATAAAAAAAAATATGATCATGCCCAGTAACATGTGCATGTAAAATGGCTAGAAATAGAATTTTAGCTTAGCTTAGGTTTATTTCTATTTCTTCTGCTCCAAAATTACTTCAAATTTACTACTCTGTCTGCTTGTATGAATGTTACACATCATAAGAAATTGTTTCACCAATGTTCAAATGCAGGATAACTTCAAACAACATACTGGACAAATAAGCATAGAATGCGGGTGCTAGATTGGCCTGCCTTCAGTCCTGACCATCTCCAAATGAGAATGTGTGGTGCATTATGAAGCGCACAATACGAAGACCCCATACAATTGTGCAGCTGAAGATCTGCATAATGGATGAAGAGGGGAAAATTCCACTTTTTAAACTTAACAAACTTGTGTCTTCAGTGTCTAAATGCTTAATTAGTGTTATTAGAAGAAATGGGGATGTTTCACAGTTGTAAAAACTTGACTGTCCCAACTTGTGAGGTAAAACATCACATAATATTTAGTTGTGGTGCATTAAATAAAGCAAAGGGTGAATATATAATTTACAAATCACTCCTTTTTGTTTTCTTTTTGTCATTTTGCATACTGTCCCAACTTTTTTGGAATTGGGGTTGTAATTATTACTTTTGTACAGAATTTAAAAAAAAATTCTGTAAACATTTTAGTGATTACATTTATCTGCCTGTTACATGTTTTATATGTAATAACATTTTAGTGCCTTTTTATAGCTACAGACACTATCCTAACATGCACCGCGAAATACCTCCAATTTTATATTCTTCCACTTGTGTGCCATTTTCCGAGCTGCTCTCTTGAGAGCACGAGTGTGATCATTGTACCATGGTGCGGGGCTTTTATCTTATAATTTTCTTTAATTAAAGGGGGGTGACACTATCAAGAGTGCCCGAGAAGAGTGTATTTATATTTTGTGTTATTTCATCAAGCTCTTCTAGACTTTGGGACTTACTTGAGTGTATGAGATAGATCTGGAAGATTATTAGTTAAGCTATCTGTAGTGGTCAAAAGAATTGTTCTACCTGAATGATAGTGTGGTGTAGATTGAGTAACTTTAGCTGATTGCAGCATGAAAGAGACGAGGTAATGATCTGAGATGTTATCGCTCTGCGGTAGAATTTCTATAGTATCAATATCAACTCCATATGACAGAATTAAATCAACCATATGATTATGGTGACGAGTTGGTCCTGTCACATTTTGTCTGACTCTAAGCGAGTTGATAAAATCGATAAATGCTAATCCCAATGTGTCATTTTCATTATCTATTGTGAACGTTGAAGTCACCAATAATTCAAGCTCTATCGACAATAACTACCAGATCTGATAGAAAATGTACAAATTCACCAAGGAAATCAGTATAAGGCCCGGGTGATCTATATACTTTACCATGGGCAAAAGACGACAGAGATTTTTTATTTATATCTGACGGTGTTACATTAAGCATTATTAGTTTAAATGACTTAAACTTATATCCTGTCCTCCTGAGTATCACCAAAACCGTGTATTACAAAAATTGTAATAACACTTCCTCCTCGACCCTTCAGACGAGGCTCATTTTTATAACAATAACCTGGGGTAGAAGATTAATTTAAACTAATATATTCATCTGGTATAATACAGGTTTCAGTCTAACAGAACACATCCAAAATATGATCTGTAATAATTTAATTTACAATTAGTGATTTGGTTGAAAGAGATTTAATGTTAAGTAGCCCTATCTTTATATGATGTTTATTTTATATATATATATATATATATATATATATATATATATATATATATATATATATATATATATATATTTTAAGTTTGACCTAAATACATTTTTTTTCTAAATTATTTAGTGAGGCATTTGTGTTTGGTAGTTTGGGGAACAGACAAAGTCCCAGTATGATATCTAAGTGATACAGTCTCCATGTGTTTGTCTGCTTCCTGTTTGTCTGCTTCTTGACCTGGGCCCCAGTTAGTCAAATCCTATCACTATTAAGACTATGAACCATATTACTAAAGAGGAGAGCGGCACCTTCCCTGGAAGGATGGAGTCCGTCTCTCTTTAGCAAGTCAGTTCCACCCCAAAAACTCTTCCAATTGTCTATAAATCCTATGCTATTCTCCAGATACCACACAGACATCCAGCCATTCAGTGAGACTAATCTACTATAAACCTCATCACCACAATGTGCAGGGAGGTGGCCAGAGCAGATTACAGTGTCTGAAATTGTTTTTGCACACCTCTTTAACATAATATCTAATGATCTCTGACTGGTGAAGCCTGACATGTTAGTGCAGACATGAATAACAAGTTTAGAAAAATCTATGTTTAGCATTAGACAGCACTTGTAAATTTGATCTGATGTCAGATGCTTTAGCACATGAAATGCATTTAACAATATTGGCTGGAATCTCTATTTCCATGTTCCTTACAATAGAATCACTAATAATTAGGGCTCTTTCAACATGATTCTCAGTGGGTGCATCACTGAGTGGGAAGAATCGATTGTAAACCCTAACAGAAATGGGAGAGGGCTTTGCTGAGCGAGTATGCTGTCAAGATTTCACCCAAACACCCTGCTGCAGGGGCTCTACAGCCGGAACCAAATTGTGTTTTGTTCGCTGCTTTACCCGCATCTGAAATGGTATCTAGTGGCTTCTATTTCTCACTAACCTCAACTAGTGTTCAGACGCGGGTCTCTAACTTACGAACCTTCTCCGTCAGCCTGACTAATTCCACACATGTGAATTCCTCACTGTTGACGGAAGAAGCTATAGTACACATGTGGCATATAATTCAGGAAGCAATAATATGAACGGATGCCATGACTTACCACAATTGTTTGTTGTTGTTGGTTCTTCATGAGCGGCAAGGGTTTGAGATCGATTTGAATCCCTCACTAACTGTTTGTTGTTATGGTTGTTCTTGATAGGTGGTGCTTTGATATTAATGCAATAATCAGTGTAACCCAGAGGAGAAAATGTGTGTGTGTGCTGTAAAATGCATGCAGTTTAATTGCAATAAAAATAGAAAATGGATGCACGCGTAAAAATCCAGGCAGTTGAATCACGATAAGAGAATAATGCAAGGTAAAACCTGATGCGTGCTGAAAAATGGCAGATATTAAAGATTAAAAGCTGAAAACAGATAGATAAGCAATGCTAAAAAGCTAGCATGGTGCACACAGACTAGGTGCCAGCAGCAACAGTACAAATTTCAGGCAATGGGGAACACCCATAACCTCTTGCTTCCTTGGTCAAAGGGAACTTATGGAGCCATTTAAATAGTTGTTATTAAAAATTCATAGAGGTTTTTAGCTCTTTTGTAATATTATTTAGGTTGTTTTGTTTCAAATAGTTGCTTTGTTTGATGATGCCATTAGGGTGATCTGTGTCCCCTTTGGTCAAGTTGTACCTTGTTAAATCTATTTCAGTTCACCTTCTACATGTGCGAATGAAGTACAGGTATATGCACATCAGTGGACAAATAAATCTATTTAATGATTGAGCTAGAATCGGTTATAATTTTCCTAATTTGAGCTGTGTTACTGTATGATCTAAATTTGGGTGCTTGGAATGAGAAATAGAACAAGTTCAGGACATGACCCAGGCAGAATTTGAACCCAGGTCCTCATGAGCCAACTGTTCTTATTTATATCAGAAGCAAGTGTGCTGCAGTGCCACAGCTCATTTACACTAAATTATTAATGATGGACGTTCATAATAGTTTAGGGAACAAAGGATTTAAAAAATTCCCAGTTTTGTACTGCATTTGTTTTTCCAAATATACCAAGAACAGAAAAGTGCACATTTAAACATTTACATGTTTTTGTCAAGCTTAAAAGGCTAAACCTTTTTTAATATAAATTTAAAATAGATTAGGTACAAATGTAGAGCATTTCTAGGGCAGTTCACATAGAACATGTACTTGTGTTAAAAAAAAAGCTAGACGCAGCACAAACAATGGAACGAATGAACATTAGGTACAGCTTTCTGTTCTTGACTCATAACTTAAAAAAAGCCCCAAAAAATAATACATCGGAAAAGCCAAAGAGAGATGTAGACAGTCAGCAAAGGCTAATATCAATCTATAGTTGACTTGCAAGAGTGAGTGCCAAGTGTGTGGTTTTCTACCAACAGGCAGATGAGCTTGTTAACTCACAGTAGACATCCACTCGGATGGATTTGATGGCAGGAGTGCCGAGGCCATTCTCAGCCTTACAGTAATAGCGGCCACCCTGGTGCCTCTGGATGCGGGTTATGCGTAGGGTCTCATTGAATACACTGGTGTCCTGGAAGCGGTCAGTAGCACTGCCTGCTGTCTTGGTCCATCGTATCTGATGCCAAACAATGAGAGTAGGAGGCAAAGAGAAAGAGAGAAAAGAAAAGACATAAGCTGAGTATGAACTTGACATACAGTAAGATAAATCATTATTACAATCATTGACAGTATCAAGAGCGATTAAGACGTACGCACATCAATCAGAGAGGCAAAAGACCGCCAATATTTCTTCCGAAACACCTCACACACTTTTGTATTTGTGATCCACAGAAGACTTGCCTACAGTGTAACCAGATCCAGAGGGAATCTTCTGACTATTTTTTTTTACACTTTCTATGCTGATTTTAGCGGAAATCTGCCAGATTTTGTGGAATGGAACACTCTTCTTGATAGCTTAAAGCATAAGTACATTAGCCAAAATTTTAAATAAACTAACACACAAGGGCCGAGGTGTGTAGAAGTTTTTGTGAATGCACATTTCTCTGGGAAAAAGAGATGAAATTAAGCACATTGGTTTATAGACCCCCAAATATGGCAAATAAAAGCAAAAAGACAATTACTAGGAGTTAAATGGCATTCAAAATGCAATGAAAACAAGATTTTATCCATCAGAAAGTGATTGGACCTTGAAAAATGGGTGTTATTAATTTCAGAAGCAATTTATTACAATTTGATGAAAGATTACAAAGGCAAAATTTGTTCTTATTATTTCGAATAAGGTGCACTGTTGACTTGAACATAATGTAGACAGCATAAAAATAGGATCCATTTTAAATTTAATGTTGACATTAAAACATAATTAGTCATTTAAAAGTTGGCAGTGTTGTCAATTACAAGACAGATGCAACAAGTTACATGCATCAGGCCACAAAGTAAACAACACTGTACCACCCATAGTGTTTACTCTAGAATTGTCTTATACAAATGTCTCATTAAAGTTTTACAGGGAACATTTTCAAGGTTTATAAACCTGTGGACATACTGAATACTAGTAATTAATACCTTAGGTTTTGCTATCAAGACATACAAACACACACACTCACACACACACACACACACACACACACATATAGTATAACCATGAAGGATGCATGGAGAGACCAGAGAAAGAAAGTCGCAAATGGAGCTCAGCTGGGGTGAGAGTGAGGTAGAGAGAGAGAGAGAGAGAGAGAGAGAGAAAGAGAGAGAGAGAGAGAGAGAGAGCTTTTAGCTCCCTGTGTGTACACTTTATCTGCCAACCAGCCAGACAAGTAGAGCAAATTGCCCATTCAGGCCTGGCTTGGCCTTCCTGAATCCTGAGTGAGACTTACTGTGTAGATGACCTACATTACAACAGAACCCCCCTTTATCATTCCTGCTGCTCAAGAACCTAAGAGACGGGAGCAAATCCGCTTGAGTACAGCGACAAAGATCAGTGCTCCGCCTTCCTCTTACAAGTACCAATTTCTTCCTCACCCCTTACTATTAGTAACTTTCTTGCTAATTTGAAGTATTTACAGCATCCCAATAATAATAATAATAGTAATAAAAAAAAAGAAAATGAGCACTGTTTTATGACTGCCGCTAGTTTCCTCTTGCAAAGGTTGTCTAGGAAGAAATACCAGTGGGTGACACTGTTCGGAGCCCAACAGAGTTGTAACCTTTGAATGAAATCCATTTCATGCTTTGCTGCGGATGGAGGGTGGGCAGATTTGTTTACACACATATTGGATGTTGGTTAGGAATAACAACGTATTGGAATTCATGGGGCTTAGATACGCTGGCTTTCTTTGTGAGCTCACACAGGAAATAAGGCTGCTAAAAAAGTGCTTAGTCCAGTAAGTATGTCTGCATGTGTTGAGGTAGGCTATAGCTGACAGTGGCAAATAGGAATTCTTCATTTATGAGGTGAGGAAATTGAACTGAATAATCTTTTGTAGACTATGTGAGAGCAATTCAATACAATACATGAGGAAAAATTACCCACTCTGATCATGAAGACAGTTTGTACTATACGTTTCTTCACTTTATACATGAATGGGTGTATACCATCTATATTTTCTGACTAAATACACTTAAAGGGATTGTTCACCCAAAATTAAAGTTCTGTCATCATTTACTCAACCGCATGTTCTTCATTACCCGTATGACTTACTTTCTACTGAGGAACACAAAAGGAGATGTTAGGCAGAATGTTAATCTTGGTCACTATTCACTTTCAGTGCATCTTTGTCTCCTTGACATTCTGAATAACATTTTTTCTGTTAGAAGATAAAAAAATCATATGGGTTTGGAACAACATGAAGGCAAATAATAACACTGTAATTTTTCATAATAAATAGTCTGTTTCTCACACATAGCTGTATGTCTTCAGAGGATTTGGAATATAATACATAAGTCATATGGACTAATTTACAGTGGTTTTATAGTTCTTTCTTGGTACTCTTTGGAGCTTAACAGTCTTTGGTCACTGTATGCTTTTGTTTTATGGAAAACAGCAGTGTGAACATATCTCAAAACATCTCCTTTTGTGTTCCATGAAAAAAAAAATTGAACAATATGAGAGTGAGTCAAATAAAATATTATAGTAAAAAGGATATTCAAAATTAGTGTATCGGCTACACCAAAAAACGAAATGTTTGTGCTCAGATTATCAAGAGATTGATTTTATTACTCAGAAATGTAAAATGCCTCATTAAAAAAGACATCTGCAGGATTTAATAATAATAATAATAATAATAATAATAATAGTAATCGTAATAATAATGTGTCTTATAATTCATCTTGTTCATATAGAGATCATGATTCAAGCGATATGTCGGGGGTGGAATATGATAACAATTTGAAGGCAGCCCACTGTCTTCACAAACAAAGTGCCTCCATAAATAGTCATAAGACTGTGGAAATGACAAGCCTTCAAACCTCATGCCATACAACACAGAGGAAAGTATTATTCCAGGAAAAGAAGACAGATGGCTTTTTATTATTACAGTTATTATAACAAGGAAATTTATCTTCAAGTGTTCAGTAATGTTATGACCATGTTATTACAATGCATATTACTAGAGAACAACTGATACTGATACACATTATTTTGCATTAGTTTTACTTCTACTTTTTAAAACAATAATGAGAAAATAATCATTAGACCACAACACAACACAATATGCATTTATAACTATTATCATTATCCATGCCATTATATTCTGCAAAGATGTTTTGCAATATAAATTGCCACAAATTAAATTGAATCTTCATTTTGAGCTATGTCTAACTGTTAATATAATATGCTATGCAATTTTATTCTAGAGTGAATGCTGTTATTTAAAAGTTGAGTAATTTATGCAAACCATACAATAAATCAGCCACTTTACCTGTGAACTCCTGTTCCTGTTGTAACACCAGGAAATGTTCAGTGGTGTAATGGCGTTCTTTTGTGCTATTCTTTAGAAACCATCCAAATAGAGCAATTTAATCGTAGACTCAATATTAAAGACCTGACAATCAATTATTAGAATTAGAATTTTTATCAAAACTATTTTTTTTGTTATTTTTCTCCCCTTTTCTCCCCAATTTTGAATGCCCAATTCCCAATGCGCTCTAAGTCCTCGTGGTGGCGTAGTGACTCACCTCAATCTGGGTGGCGGAGGACGAATCTCAGTCGCCTCCGCTTCTGAGACCTTCAATCCGCACATCTTATCACGTAGCTTGTTGAGCGCGTTACCACAGAGACCTAGTGTGTGTGGAGGCTTCACACTATTCTCCGCGGCATCCACACATCACTCACCATGCACCCCACAGAGAGTGAGAACCACATTATAGTGACCACAAGGAGGTTAACCCAATGTGACTCTACCCACCCAAGCAACCGGGCCAATTGGTTGTTTAGGAAGCCTGACTGGAGTCACTCAGCAAGCCCTGGATTCAAACTCGAGACTCCAGGTGTGGTCGTCAGCATCTTTACTTGCTGAGCTTCCCAGGCCCCCCCCATTATTTGTCTGTATTAGTATATTACAATAAATAAATGTATAACAATATAAAAAATCAAAAGTGTTACAAACAATCATTCTCATAAAATTGCTAAATTTTAGATTTCTGCCCATGCCAGCATTAAGTGGATCAGTGCCACAAAGCTCCTGAGCCAGGACACTGATGAGAGTTCTTTGCTGATGGGCCCAGTGTGTCAAATGCAGACAGAATGCATCCATAAAGAGTGCTATATATAGCCTCCAGCCACCTCAGTCTATCATAAAGCACTCCAAAACGTATCTTTCATTGGCCCACTCAGTTTCTGTGGGACCTATGGGAACAGGTTCAGCAATGGAAGACAAAAAATAACTGGTTAAACCTAGGCAAAGGATGCTTAGAATGCTAACAGTTTTAGAGTCCAAAGCAAGAACTGATGAATGTTTCCATAAGATCCTCAATGTGATGTCTAATTTATGCTTTCTTTGAATGCTGCATAGAGAAATCTATTTAAAGGGATGGTTATCCCAAAATGAATATTCTATTATCATTTACCCACTCATGTTGTTCTAAACCCATATGACTTTCTTCTTTCTTCAGTATATCTTTCTTCAATAAATCACAATTGAGATGTTAGCCTGAATGTTAGGTAAAGACTCAGTAAACACTATAATTGCATATTTTTTCTCTCCATTCAATGTAAATTAAAAGTGACCGAGGCTGACATTTCACTTAACATCTTGTATTCCACAGAAGAAAGAAGGTCATATAGTTAGAACAAGATGTGTGAGAAAATTATGACAGAATTTTCATTTTTGAGTGACTATATATTAATATAACCCTAGTGCTGAAGCAAATAAAGGCTAACCTCAAAACTATGACACTACATTGTCAAGAGGATTTCTCAAATAAAAAAAAAAAATCCAATCCCTTTATTGTCACTCAACCATATACACAAGTGCAACAGTGGGTGAAATTCTTGGGTGTGGATCCAAACAACATAGCAGTATGACAATTACAATAAACATCTGATTTACACATAACCAGTTTACACATCGTGTTACACAAAAAAATATACAATATACCTAATAATATACAATATACATACAATTAGAATACTGTATACAATAAAAATACACTGTACCCCCTGTAAAAGCATTGTGTTGACATTCAGCTGTCGGTTGATAGTCAGTTGCCAGAGTGTTATTAAGTGAAGTATAAAATGTTGATCCAGTCTTAGGCTAATAAAGTGTGGTGCTGATATATGTATCATGAGCAAACAATAGTTAAAAAGTCTGATTACTTGGGGGAAGAAACTGTCATGAAGTCAGCTGGTGTGGGTCCTGATGCTGTGATACCGCTAGCCTGATGGTAGCAGTGAGAGCAGCCCATGACTCGGGTGGCTGGAGTCTCTGATGATCCTCCAAGCTTTTTTCACACCGCCTGGTATAGATGTCCTGGAGAGAGAGAAGCTCACCTCCGATAATGTGTCTGGCAGTTTGCACCACCCTTTGCAGTTCTTTGCATTTGTGGGCAGTGCTGTTGCCATACCAGGAGGTTATGCATCCAGTCAGGATGCTCTTTACAGTACTGGTGTAGAACCATGTGAGGATGTGGTTGTTCAATCCAAACTTACACAGCCATCTCAGGAAGAAGAGGCACTGTTGAGCCTTCTTCACAATGGCCTCAGTGTGGACGGACCATGTGGTTTCCACAGTGATGTGGACATGAGGAACTTGAAGCTGCTGACTCTCTCCACCGGTGCTCCATTAATGGTGATGGGGCTGTGTTCTCTGTCTTTTGTCATGAAGTCCACCACAAGCTCCTTGGTCTTAATGATGTTGAGGGAGAGGTTGTGCTCCTGACACCAGTGTGTCAGAGTGTGCACCTCCTCTCTGTAGGCTGTTTCATCATTGTCAGTGATCAGACCTACCACTGTTGTATCATCGGCAAACGTAATGATGGCATTGGAGCTGTGTGTTACAGGGAATACAGGAGTGGGCTGCTACAGCTGGGCTCCAATGTTTAGTGTCAGTGATGCGATGTTGCTACCCATTCTAACCACCTGGCATCTGCTTGACAGGAAGTCCATGATCCAGCTGCACAGCGAGCTGTTTAAGCCCAGCAAACGTTTAAATTTGAAGACTCTTCCTTGCATTCTGAGGTCTGGCAGTGTTCCTTAGGGAATCAGTCAGCTCTTCTGCAGTCGTGCAGATGCAGTGATTTCCCTGGTGCCTGTCTCTTTTCTTCACTCACTAGTGGGACTGCTTGTCCTCTCCACTGAAAATGCAGCACTGAGATTGAGATGAGAGGTGTAGAGTGCTGCCTATTTAAAACCGCACACAGGCTATGGGACTGATAAGCCCTCTGCAAGATACGGCGAAGAGTGGGGCGTCGAGAGAATTAAGACCACTTGAGTGAGGTTGAAATGGAGGATACTGCAGAACAGCATCAGATGAATGATACATAGAGGAGTGCATGAGGCAGGAACACTGTATTTTGGTATCTCTCTGTGATAATCAAAATGTTGTTTTATTCAGTATTATACAGCATCCTCTTGAGCTAGGAAGCATAAACTTGATTTAGGGTTTGCAGTATCATCAAACTATCATAACATCCTTATTTTGGAATTCACAAATCAGTTTTTTTTCAGTATCTAGAGTATAAACAACCATCTGCCTAAAGTATATTGGTCCAATGTTGTTGCTAGCCACATATTTGAGTAAGATACAGGGCAGTGGTGAGTAGAAGGCTGTTTTCATTTCATTCTATGCCAGGGCTCTATACTAAATTGTAATATATTTTAATAGCTGTTATAAGCCATTGCACATCAAATGCAATTTTTTCACAAACTGTTACATCAATACATTCTTTTAACATATCTGCTTGAGAAGTTGATGTGTTACTCAAATTAATATTCTATTTTCCAGTCATTTTCAACTACAGTGTTTCCAAAAAAATCATTTTGACACTTAAAGGAATATTTCACAGCAAAATGAAAATGATCTTATCATTTACTACCCTCAAGCCATCCCAGGTGTATATGACTTTTTTTCTTCTGCAGAACACAAATTAAGATTTTAGAAAAATATCTCAGCCCTGTTGGTCCTCACAATGCAAATGAACTGTTGCAAGAAATCTGAAGGTCCAAATATCACATAAAGGCATCATAAAAGTAATCGATACAACTCAAGATGTTTAATCAATGTTTCCTGAAGTGATCCAATCGGTTTTGGGTGAGATCTGACCAAAATATAACTCCTTTTTCAATGTATGTCTTGCCATTGAAGTCTCTAGGCACAATCAAGCTCTATTACACTTCCTAGTGCTTGACGCATGCTCGGCGCCAGATGGCATTATAGGAAGTGTAATCGAGCTTGAAATAATGATTGCCAAGGAGACAGCTGGTGTCAAGATTTATTGTGAAAAAGGAATTATATTTTGAATTACATTCACATCCAAACCAATTGGATCACTTCAGATTTGTAGACTTTGTATGAAGTATGGATTACTTTTATGATGCCTTTATGTGCTTTTTGGACCTTCAGAGTTCTGGCCACCATTCACTTGCGTTGTTTGGACCTACAAAGCTGAAATATTCTTCTTAATTTGTGTTCTGCAGAAGAAGGTCATACACATCTGGGATGGCATGAGGGTAAATGATGAGAGAATTTTCACATAAAAATGTAGATGCATTAGATAAAATATCAAACTAAGTGGCATTTATTTTAATGAGAAAGTAGGTCCAAAAGTAAGACAATAGTGTTTTGAGTCTTTTTGGATGTTGTAGTTAGTGTAACATTTCCATAGTTAATTTGATGAACTACTAGGGCTGGGTACTGATAAAGATTTCCTGATTCAATTAGATTCTGATTCACAAGCTCTCGATTTGATTCCAATTCGATATTGATTCATATCTCAGGTACAATTACCATTATGCTTAAATATGAAAGAAATTCTCTCACAGCTAATGCTCTTAATTGTAAAGGGACCTTTTAACCTTCTAGGTAACCCTTTTAGGTATAATTTGAAAATATTAATTTGACAAATTATATGTTATCATTAGTTTTTCATCATATTGGTCACATTTTAGAATGTTTTTTTAATTAATTCTATTCCATCAGTGAATGTCTTGAAAATGCATAAATTATGTTGCATATATATTTTTGTTACATGTTTTTATTTCTATATTAATATTTTGGACTATTTTCAAGTGTTTACATTGATATGTAGAATGTGTCTTAAATTAATACTGTCTCTTTAAGACTACCAGCATCAGCCAGTGTGCGCATAAAACAAGAAAGGCATGATTTCTTGAGTGCATCCATTTGTGATTAGAAATAGAGTACGTTTCTTTCTTTCTTTCTTTTTTTTTTTTTTTTTTTTTTAAGTAGAAACTGACTGTAAAGAACCAAAGGGGTATTAAAAGAGACATTATTCCATGACATTTGGTCACACATTTGGAGTGATTTACTTGCATTATTGAGAGGTTGCCACATAGATTAAAATATCTATATCATTCAAATGAAGATCGCGATACATCAGAAAATCCATATTTATACCCTGTCCTATGAACTACCCCAATGGTTACTCTGCTATGACACATTTGTTAACTTAAGGGAAACTGTTTTAGGTCATTGCAAAAATGGCTCACAAAAGTTAGTTCTAAAAAAAACTTTAGCTTCACTGATTTGGAGATGACACATGGTTTGAGCTTGTGTTATCTAAAGCAATGAAATTAATACACCTTAAAGTGTTGCTTAAGGATCTAAATACTTTCTGGGGCCACTCTACAGAAGGTGGCACCCTTAAAGTGGTTTTAAGTTAATTGGATGTGTTTAGATATTATTAATTATGGGTATCTCTTTTTTATTTGTTTTTTTTTTTTGGTCCCTTGTCTTCCAGTACATGGTACTTATTCGACTGTATTTATGGTAAAATAACATAGAAAAAGTATTTGCAGAATACTTCTGAATAAATACTTTTACAATCATGTTATTTCATATACATTTTTTGCAAAAGAGAATAATCTGTGTTGCCTTGCATTCCACTGCACTCACTAGAAGTCTTATGGAGGTACCAGCCTCTTGCTGAGGATCAAAGAGTCAAAGGGCAGTAAACACTGAGAGCCTCACCTGTGGTCGTGGATGCCCCGAGACCAGACAGGTCAGCTCCAAAGTCTCCCCCTCCTGGATAGTATAAACCCTCTCTGTGTAGCGCTCCTCCTCAATGTTGCATGCGTGACCGGAGTGGATGATCCGAACATTTGGAGGAGCTTCATTAGGGAAAAAATTGAAAAAGTGATACAGTTTAGTTTGCTGGATCATTTAAGGTCACATCATCAACCAGGCACACTGCAGAAAGCTGTCATAGAGAAAAATAAAACCCTTGACACACGAGACTGATGCTTTCAGCCAAATCGAATTCAAGGTGAGGCAGTGCAATCATTCACCTTGCTCCAGCAGATGTAATTTTCACTACACCAGTGACTTGCTGTGTATGTAGAAGGATCTTGAACTTGCATTTCCAACCAATTTTGTAGAAAAAAATACCCTAATTTAAGCATTACCTTATATTACATCCCAATGATGCGTAGGCGAATGATGAGGCAGAGTGCCTGTATTATTGATTTCCCCTCTGAGCAGAAGAACTCAGCTCTGGTACACTGCAGTGTGGTTGGTTAATGATGTTTCCTCCACTGATCTCCTCTTACAATGCACTTTAAGGATGCAATTTCTATACAAACTTAGATATTGTTATTGATGCTCTTGAGCTTTCCTCTGTTTACTGCTGTTTTATAGTTCACACATAGCAAAGACTCATTACAGTGAAACATATAATGTCTAACCACAAAAGAACACTACACAGATTCTTGATGACATTTAGCTTAACATTTTAAGACTTAAAATTTCTTTTTAAATACTTACAGTGTGTTCCTACTTAATATGCAGAATCAACTAAAAGTAAGCCATTTGTAGTTCGATTTCACTAAAAAGTGTAAAACATGTGGCTCGGTGGCAACTTCCCATCGGAAAGAAAAATCACAAATAAGATTATAATAGACTTAATTTTTTTTTTATATTTTCTCCTTTTAAATCTTTGCTGAATCTCACATGAATTCTCAAGAGTTCCAGAAGAGACCTTAGCAATGTCACACAGTGTGATCAGATTTGCAAAACTACCACAATCTGAAATTAAAATTCAATAAAAAGATTTCAATATGAAGATTTGAGTATGAACACAAACATGTCTTATTAAATTCTGCCAAAACCAAATTATCTGAGCGATGATATCCACATAAATTTTACAGCTCTATAATCGAATTTTTAGGAGAAACATCTGAGACAAAGTTGATAATATATTGACACATAATAATGGACTCTAACTCTGCAAGTTTAAAGCATTTTGAAATGTTTTCCCCACCAATGTAAGACAGATGTAGTTATTGGAAAACCTGTTTAAAAATTACACTAATGACACAGAAATTACACTCTTTAACTTTAACTCATGTAAAAACTGCATTTTCTGACCACACAAAAGTAACGGAGATTGACACAAACTGAAATGAAGACATGTCCCAGATCTAAGAGCGCACAACGAGGTACTGCAATGACAGGAAACACTGCCAAAAAGCACTATGTTGCAAGGTCTCTGCTGGATGCTGAAACAAAAGGCAAAAAAACCAAAACAAATGTATTCTCTTCCTGTGTGCCAGCTGCCTGCTCTGTGCCCTGGCCTAGTTTCACACCAACTATTTTTAGAAAAATCTGTCTTTCTCACAACCCACCATATGACTCTGCTAATGTCCTTCCATATGACGTCAAGAATTTGTAAAGCAGTCATCACTGAACAGGCCTCATAGGTGGTCTTCCGGATTATAATTGATGAAAGAGACTTCATCTAATGGTTTTGACGTCTACACTACGACATTTGGTTATTCCCCGCAGACTGGAGACCACTCAAACATGCAGAGGAGGATTATTTTACATGAGTTACATGATAATGTCATTAGGGGGAATACAATTGAATGACATAAGCAGTACAAATAGATACTTAATTCAAATAGATCTTATGCAACTCAAAATGCTGAGGCATATTATTGCTTGCTAAACTTTAACATGTGTCAGCATACATGCATTCATATTTTCACAATGGACCAATGTCCAGGGTTCCCGCACATTTTGATAAATTAATAATTTCATCATCAAAACATTACATAACACAAGGCAGCAGGTTTCAAAGCACTTTGGATGGTTTCCCCTCATTGTGCTGCTTTCACACTTGTCACATCCGTAACAATGAGATGTAATATCTGTAATGCTGACACTAAATTAAAATGAAATATTACATGTTCTTAGGAGTGATAGCACTTCTACAGTCTGTGGATTTTATTATTTTAGAATTGTGTATTTCAAATCACAGTCCCTAAAAAGGGGGTCAAGATTAATCATTACGAAATTAATCATTTACTAAATTAGGAAATCTTACCAATTTAATGTGAGCCTGACAGGAGGCTTATTCAGAATTCAGTATTAAATTCAATTGTGAGTAAAGATTTGTAATGCAAGCTAAAAAAGCACTCTTTGTTTCTGAGTTTTTATTTATTTATCGTTTATAAATGAGCCCAGTTACTCTGAAAGATGGAAAAAATGTAGTGAATAAATGCATCATTTTTTTCGAAGTTGTGTAATTAATTTCTCAGTGATTTGAAACAAGGTTATTCTAAATAATTGGATATCAGGGTTGGCATACAAATTTTGTATTGCTGCATCCCTAATTTTATCAAATTAAATTAAATAAAAAATATCACTTGTAATATTCTGTAGTATTTCCATGTTTTCCATGACTGGGGGAACTAACATGTGTTTAGTACACTATAGAACAACCAACTGATGTTCTTTACAAAAGAACCCATTAAAATGGCTCTATGGGCCCATCTATACCAATATGTTTGCCCCAACCCTCCTGACATGTGGTTTAGCTTTAATTCATTTAGCACCTATTAATTCTGTCTGGTGGGTTTTCATCACTGGAACTGAGAACCACCATAATAGATTGTTTCTCCATAGCAAGCTATATTATTCACAACAATAAATGCACACCCCAATCTCATGTCATCTATGTCAAGTATAGCACTGTCAAGAGAATTTTATTCTATGTATTCTATGAACTAAATAAGGCTAAATTCTCAGTTTAATTTCCTGTAATGCAGTTAGCATCTCAGAAAGCAGTATACAAGCCGCATGTTGTGGTTTCCAGCACAGATAAATCAAACTGTGCTATGTGATTGCCTTCTCCACTCTAGAGGTTGATTCAGGTTTGGCTCAGTTAAGATATATTTTTTTTATGACTTCCCAATCAAACATTCTTAGATATCAAAAGTTTAAATAAAACATGACAAACAGATAACCATCTGGAATTGTTCAGGCAGCCAGTTTATGAGTATCAACGTTAAAACACTAGATTGCAAAGTTTAGCTATTCAATTCAGATGTATTAATTTGCTGTGTAATGATGTTTTACAAGGTATTTATATTTATTTATATTGATATTGTGTGATGTTTCAAAATGGTATAATTATTTACCACTGATTTACTTTGATATGAGGTGGACTATCAATGTTTTCTGTATGTCTACACATCATGAGTTCAAGATAAAATTTCCTTCAGCGACAATAAAGTTGATTTAATTTAATTTATTTTCATTTTATTTTGTAATATCTGCCTGCAGGTAGAATTTAAATTTAGAATCATAGTTATGGGAATAAACACTGTAATGAACACAGGTTGATGGAAAGCCATTCACAACTGCTGACAAAAATAATGGAAACAGACATAAAGGCATTGTTAAGCTGTTTGAGACTATTTTATTCCGGTGGAGCAGACAAATTTGTTTATTATGGGTTTGTAATGTCTGGTTTTGATGAAAGAGTAAAAAAAAAAAAACACCACAAAGGTGCAATGAGAATTGAGGGCATGCATTCAGCACTCCAATGTTCTGTCAAACATACAGTAAGAGCTCATTTAAAAAAAAAAAGAAAAGTATATTATATTCATTTAAAATGAATTATACACATAAAATAATTTCATTACTGCAAACAAGAGCTTGGGGGGCAGGTCTTGTGCTTTTGGAAGACACATATTCCCGCAGATCTTAATATTAGGTTCCTTAGGTCCACTTCACCTGTTATTGTACCTTCGAATACCACAACAAAATGAAATAGAAATGTCACCAAACATAGTTAGTGATATCTAAAAATAATATTTAGTAAAAACCAAAGAAACGAGTACAAGTGCTAGATATATCGGCCAAGCCATTTAATCAACCGATGGCTGGTGTTTTTTGCCTGCTTGGTCATTTTTTTAATGGATCATTTTAAACATTTTCTTATTATATATATATATATATATATATATATATATATATATATATATATATATATATTGTGTAAAGTACACATTCATTTAATTTCAGTAATTTGATATCCTCATTTGATATCATTAGTACACTCTATCGATATAAAATTGCAAGTTAATTGTAGAGGAACATAATTTCTGTTTTATTTATCAGTTGTGCTTCTGCAATGCCCCTCTGCATGGATGAATCTGGTGGTTTGAAATATACCCATGGTTGCCAGTTCAATCACCAAATAGGGTCCCTTAGACTTGTTTACTTTTAGTGCAGGACAGGGTTTTTTCTTCTTATGCTCCAAAATTGTGGAACTTGCTACTATTTGATATTAGAGAGGCACCGACTCATATTTAAATCCAATCTCAAAACATATTACTTATCCATTTATTTTTGTAACTTGTTTTATTAATAATACTGTTTTGTTATGCTTTTTTATTTTGTGTAAATTTTTATTATTTTCTTTTCTCTATCCTTTTTATATATTTTTTTTCTTTGTCCCATGTAAATGTCTTGAGAAGCTACCTTTAAAGGCAATATATAAAAACAAAGTTTGTTATTATTATATTATCATATCAGAATGGATCTGACTAGCTACACCAAGAGTCAGACAGACAATATATCCAGAAATTTCTTTTTTTTTAGAAAGCAAATAGCAGGATTTTGTTCCAAATTTACAAAATTTCACGCAAAATCAAACCCAACAACTCTGAATATAAAATTATTATTGTAGGCGTACAGTAGTGCAAGTACATGGTTTTAAACAAAGATTTTATTTTTTTAAGTAATGGCTCAATAATAGTATTTTGTTCACTTCTAAATCAATAATAAATAAATGAGAAATCAGGGGCCTGGGTAGCTCAGTGAGTAAAGATGCTGACTACCACCCTTGGAGTTCACCAGTTCGAATTCAAGGGTGTGCTGAGTGACTCCAGCCAGGGCTCCTAAGCAACCAAATTGGCCCAGATGCTAGGGAGGGTAGAGTCACATGGGGTAACCTCCTCGTGGTCACTATAATGTGGTTTACTCTCGGTGGGGTGTGTGGTGAGTTGTGCGTGGATGCCTCCACACGTGCTGTCTCTGCGGTAACGTGCTCAACAAGCCACGTGATAAGATGTGCAGGTTAATGGTCTCAGACATAGAGGGAACTGAGATTTGTCCTCTCCCACCCGGATTGAGGTGAGTCACTACACCACCACGAGGACTTAGAGTACATTGGGAATTGGGCATTCCAAATTGGGGAGAAAAGGGAAGAAAACAATTTTAATAAATGAGATATCCCTTATAGTGAACTTTTTATTTTTAACATAAATATTAGCATTACTTAGGCATTCTGCAATTGAGCTCTTTGGACACCAGCATTGGCACACGATTCTGTTTTGATCAATGAATTTTTATGGCTTATCCATTATTTTTTTCAATCCCTTCCAGTTTGAGATTTCATGAGTTTTCATGATTTTCATAGGCTTGGACATCACAATTTCTTAAAATTCCCAGATATTTCCAGGTTTTTCATGGCCATAGGAACTCTGTCTATTGCTTATCACTAAAATGCCTCTTTTAAATGCCAAATACGTCAATGGGGTGCAGCATTACAGACTAACCCCTCGGTTCGAAAAGGCCTAGTTGAACATTAATCCTTTTTTACAGTACAGATCTCTTTTGCTCAATCACTCTAATCAGACACAGGCAGAGGAGGATAATAACCCTACTGGGTAGAGTGAGCCACTGGCCAACCGATTATCACTTTGATACACATGGTACGACAACTGCCACTGCCCAAGACTCACTGGTCTCCTGCCATGCGGATTAACCTCCAGCCAATCTGGCAACCCACTTGTTCACATAATGTGTTCTGCAGTCTGTAGAGGCATGGAAGTGTACAACCCCAAAATGCAATTGTCCTTAAGTGGTAATCTCAACTAAATTCAGCAAAATTCCTCTCCAACAACATGCTTATAGTACATTTTAATTCAATTTAATTTAATTAATCACGTTATGCTGATTAAAACATTGCATTATTGTATTAGACTAGTAAATAATTGAATACACATTGCAAAAAGTATTTTTGGAAATTAATATTTCATTTGTTTTAATTCCATATCATTGCATATAAGCCTGTCACTGGCCTACAGTCCACAACAATCCATTTTGCAATTACATGTACACCCAGATATGTTGTGTTTATGTCATATTGGACTTACACTATCACCTAGAGGTGTGGATGCAGCATCATTAAAATGCCATAGTTTACAGTTATTGATGTCATTGTAGAAATTCACTAATCACAGCCAGCCGTGATTAATTTAATCTATGAGTGAAAGTGTCCAATAACTGGGCTGTTACTGAGATTTGCGGGAGTAGTATTCGGTTGGTCATGCGATCTTAACATGGCAGACCTTATTAGGAGACCCTCTCCATGTACAATAAAACAGCTTTTATATGGTTACTGATAAGGCTCGAGTCATGATATCATACACATTATGTAAATTACTCTTAATTTAGTAAAAACATTTGAATGAGGAAAAAATGTCACCTTTAAGTTGCTTGATCTGTCCAAGGTGGACTTATGGGCCATTAACAGAGATCGTGGAATTGTATTACGTCTGTGCTATTTTATAATTGTGTTTTTTCTTCTTTTTTTCCCCTTTTTTTCATTTTGTTGTGTTCTGTCTAGCTTTTTAAAAGGAATCGCTCACCTAAAAGCTCCAAGATGAGGTCTTGGGTGTGTCATTTATAGGTACACTCATTTTGATGACAGTAATAAAAGAAAAAATGGGCTGCACTGGATGAAATTCTCTGAGCTTCCTTCCTTCCTTCCTTCCTTCCTTCATCCGTAGAGGAGCTTGATTGAATAAGCACAGCAAAACAAGTCATTACTTTTCATTAGCTTGGCACTAATTCTGTAAGGCCCATATATACGCATTTGCATCCAAGTCAACAGTGCTATTTCAAATATCCAGTGGTATATATAATGGTTAATATTAATCATACTCGATACATGGCTAATAGACCTTTTTCACACTCCAGGTTTTGGAATGCGGAAGTAAAATTTTGCAGGTTAAACTTCGTCAACGGTGAATGGGAGTGAATGGGAGACCACAGCAAATATTATTTTCACTTATCCATTTGCTCCAAGACCAAAAGAAAAAAAATCCACTATTACATTTGAATAACTTTCCAGAAGAGGAAAAAAATAGAGAGTGGTGGATTAAGACAGTCAGATGGGAGAAGATGCCAACTTTACTGTCACTCTCTCAGCCGCTGTAATATGAAGCAGCTGTGGTAATTCAGTTTTTAAAACAAATTCCAGGGTAAAATAACACAATGAATAATGTTAGATATTTACACTCAATATTTAAAAAATGTATAATCTAAAAATAATGTTTGATTTAAGCTGCTAAATAAGGTGGAAACGCGTCATCACAGTCTGTGAGAATGTCTATTGTAGAGGGGCTAGCTCAGACCCTAGAAATGAGGCACTGCCCAAGGCCAAACAATAAGTAAATTCATGATAAGTTATAAAGGGGATAAGTTTTATATATATATATATATATATATATATATATATATATATATTTGATTCTATAATATAATGTATAGTCATAAAAGATCATGCCAATAATGCAGAATATCTAGTTTTCCTTTCTATGCCCTTTAGAAGAACAGCTTGGAGTGTTTTTATGCCAATATAACACTGTGTCAGCTCTGAGTCTACTGCTATGATGACAATAGGTCACCCTTTTACCCTGTAAGCAAGCTGATATTGGTCTAAACTGATTTGGCACAAAATACTAACAATATTATTTCTAGTAGGGCTGGGTATCACCAAAAATGTCACGATATGCATCACAATACAAAGGCAACGATGTTCATTTTCAACTGAATTTCTAGAAAGAGTTTATAAACTGTATAACAGACCACTTGTACATTAGCTGCACCAGACTGAAAAATACAGTTTTTAAGTGTGATCCGAGTTAAAGAATCACAATTTATTGTTATCAGATTTTACACCTGATATTAAACTTGTTCATTGATTGTAATCTTGATTAGGGCTGGGCAACATGTAAAAAATATATTTTTGATAATTGCCCTAAATATTGCAATATCCGATTACAACGTCAACCCATCTGCTGAGGGTCAGTGATACATTTGCTTTATTGATTTTAATTAATTTATCAAAACATGAAAACGTCTACCATCTCCAATGGCTCCATTTTCCATCACGCAAGTATCCGTCAATGACAACAGGTGGAAAATTAATAATAGCCTACTAATTAAGAACTGAAGACAATTATAAACTGAAACACATAATAATAATAATAATAATAATAACAACAAAGCCTAAAAATTCCCTTGTGTTCTCCAAATAATGTTGCCAAATATGTATTCTTATTGAATTTTTACAGTAAATGCTTCCAGAAAAAAATAAAATAGAACTCAATTTTAGGTTCAAGGTGAATCTGTCTTGTATTATTTTATGATTTAATCACTTTTGTCTTTGTTTCTTTAATAAAGATATATATTACTGAATCTGCAGTGTTGCATTCACAATGCATGTTAACTGCAAACTGCTCTGTGGAAATAAAGCAAACTAAACTCACAGCACCTCCTGAGATGATCGGAGATCATTTGCAGCATTCTTATAGACAACATTATTCTTGAAAACAGTTTTCAGACAAATGAAACAGAGAAGTGATAACTCTTTACATGTGCCTGTTTCACGAGACAGGCTCACACTGCATGCCTTGGAACAAACAGCAAATCAGACACGGGCATTGACGGCTTCTCTTTTTTCCATTCTTTAACATTTAATAAAGTGTGTTTCTTCAAGCACATTTATATGTCTAACAGCATTTCTTGTCGTGTGTCACTCCAAGATGTCTTACAGGTTGCCTGCCTGTTGCGGTCAATTGAGCAAAATAACATGCACACGAAAAAGACTTTACCTGCATTTGGACGAGGAGCTTGCGAACTGGATTCAGCCTTGTCGCATTTGGCGGGTGGTGGGTGCTACTTACACACTCTGGACTACTGTTTAATATATTTGCTGACTTCCCAGATCCATGGTTTTGCTATTTCCTGATATTGTCATCATTTGTCATGAGTGTCGCAATCAACATTGGGATATTTGTAAGATACAGTCAATATCTAATTACATAGTCCTATTGGCCCAGTCCTAATAATATCAACAAACAGCGGATCAGACACGTGCACCGTCCGCTTTACTTTCATCTGTTTTTCAAAATATAATCAAATATGTTCCTTCAAGCACGTGCCTTTGTGTCTAAATGTTGCAGGGGGGGCGTGGTCAAGCGCCCGTCCGGAGAGGGAAAGCGGTAAGGGCGCTTACACCTGAGCTAAATTATGTCTAACACCGGTCTCTAATTTCAGTGAGTACGGGGAGAGCGGCATAAAAGAGCACCAGTGCCTCCAGTCGAGAGAGAGAGTTACGCCAGTCAAGTGTTGGCAACTTCAAAGTGTATCAGTTTACGTTATTAAGAATAAGTCTGTGTTAAGTTTAAGTATTTTGTGTTCAACTTTATGTTCGTTAACTTGGAGGAATTAAAAGAACCCTACCTGACTGTTGAACCCTGTTCCCGTGTCCTCCTTCCGTCCTGAGAATGCAAACGCGTCACACTAAACAACAACAAATGTCACTGTCACCTTTTGTACTGCTTGACTACAAAACTACTTGAAAATGCCCATATAGGGAACAGCTTTGGAAAGTCTGAGGACCAGAATGCATGGTGGAAGTCTGTTTTGTTTGTCTGTTGTAATAGCAATGAATTAGTTCTAAAGTCACACCAGTCCAGTGGGTGACCTTTCATACTTGGTTTGCTGCTTCTGCATATTCTAAATTGAATTGCTTACATATTTTTGATTCTCTTCATCCTTTTATCTATTGGCCTTGAACCGACAAGATATCTCAATAATAAATTTGATTTTACATTATCTATTTCAAGCTGTCAAACTTATCATGTAGCCCCAGGCTAGCTGTGCTTAGGTATGCACTGGTATTTCTGTTCAATGTCTGAATCCCACATCTGCACCATTGAAAGACTTTGAAATTAATTTGAAGAGCTGAGAATTTAAATAAATACAGAAACCCAATGATTTTCATGACGTTCAGTTCCGTCAACGGTTCTTCTGCATTCTTCTCTAAAACTGATAGAACGTCTGGGATACGTATGTAACCTCCGTTCCCTGATGGAGGGAACGAGACGTGTCGAAGAAGCGACAATAGGGGTCTCTCTTGAGCGCCGAATATGCCTCTGATCTATTGAAAAATGCCAATGAGAAGTTGGCAGACAGTATTTGCATACCCCGCCCCCGGACATACGGGTATAAAAGCGGGGAAATACGTCGAGTTCATTCAGGATTTTCCTGAGGAGCCAGAAATGATCCGGCAACAACAGAGGCTCGGCTCAGCGACGTGGCCGGGAGGACACAACATCTCATTCCCTCCATCAGGGATCGGAGGTTACATAACCTAGATGTGCACCATCTGTCGCTCACTTCGACGTTGTGTCGATGAAGCGACACTAGGGGTCCAATCACACCATGCGCTGAGCCATGTACGTGTACTGCTGACACAGGAGAGGGCAAGAATTTTATGTGCAAAGGCGACCAGCTGTGTCAGACTGCGTGTACCCGTAAAAAAGTCAGCGGAATCCTTCTGGTTACCCTAGACAGGGGAACAAGGTGACGCTTGCCAACCTGGGAACGGTTCAAGCCTGGCTGGGCCTCTTTTCCCTCTATGTTTCTTCGCATAGTGCAAGAAAGGCCGGGGCCCTTACACGCAGAGAGAAGGGGGTCTTACCTGGCCTGGGTGTGATAGCCCAATGAATTGGCATCCACCACCCAGTGGAGAGCCTCTGTTTGGAGACAGCGTTCCCTTTCCGCTGTCCACCAAAACAGACAAAGAGCTGCTCAGAGCATTTGAAGCTCTGTGTACGGTCCAAGTAGGTTTGCAAACCACGTACCAGACACAGCAACGAAGGGGCTGGATCTGCCTCCTCCCAGGGCAGTGCTTGCAGGTTCACTACCTGATCTCTGAAGTGCGTTGTAGGAACCTTGTGCACGTAGCCCGTCGTGGTCTTAGGATCACATATGTGTCTGCCGGACCGAACTCCAGGCAGGTGTCACTAACAGAGAACACTTGCAGGTCCCCGAACCTCTTGATGGAGGCAAGCACGATCAGCAGGGCTGTCTTTAAAGAGAGGGACCTGAGTCCAACTGATTCTAGCGGCTCGAAGGGGGGTCTCTGGAGGCCCAAGAGGACCACTGAGATATCCCAGGAGGGGAACAGGCTTGGCTGAGAGTGGTTCAACCTCTGGGTGCCTCTTAGGAACCTGATGATTAAGTCGTGCTTACCCAAATACTTGCCGTCTACTGCGTCGTTGTGGGCCGCAATAGTGGCGACATACACCTTCAGGGTGATAGGGGACAGCCTCTCTTGCAGAAATAAGAGCTCTGACATAACCGCGCACCTCTGTGGGTCTTTAGCCCGGGAAGAACACCAATTCGCGAACAAACGCTCTGGGGCTCTGGCTTAGTTGATCGTGGCTATGACAACAGGTGGTAGACCAGCTAGATCTTCCGCATCCCGTCCAGGGGCCAGACGTGGAGGTTTCAAAGGTCTGAGTGCGGATACAAGAGTGTGCCCCATCCCTGAGAAAGAAGATATTTCCTCAGAGGAATTTGCCAGGGAGGGGCTGTCACGAGGAGTACGAGGTCCGAGAACCAAGCCCGGGTGGGTCAATAGGGAGCCACCAGGGTGACTTGTTCCTCATCCTCCCTGACCTTGCACAGCACCTGTGCAAGAAGGCTCACTGGGGGAAATGCATACTTGCGTAGCCCCGCAGGCCAGCTGTGTGCCAGTGCGTCTGCCCCGAGGGGAGCCTCTGATTGGGCATACCAGAGCGGGCAGTGGGAGGTCTATCGGGAGGCAAACAGGTCTACCTGGGCCTTGTTGAACTGTTCCCAAATCAGCTGGACTGACTGGGGGTGAAGTCTCCACTCTCCACTGGGCAAGCGTTGTTGAGGATGTGAGTGGCATACAGCGACTTAAGTCAAAGAAAGCCAAGAAAACTGTCAGCAACTCCAGGCAGTTGATGTGCCAGCACAGCGGGGCCCCTTTCCAACGGCCCGCCACTGCGTGCCCTTTGCACACGGCACCCCAACCCAATCTGGAGGTGTCGGTCATGACCAAGAAGCGTCGGGACACCTGCTGCAAGGGTACTCCTGCCCATAAAAAGCAGAGGTCTGTCCCCTTTTAAGCTTTCTGAACTGTCGAAGCACCCAGGGGCAAGCTGCACTGCCGTGCAGAGAAGGAGAAGAGCCACTGAAGTGCGCTGTAGATCCAACAGTAGGCAGAGCATCAGAGGAACAGACCAAGGAACAGGTGTGTGACTTGCAGCTGACTGCATACACAACCTTCGGTTCCGAAGAAAATTTCTGAATGAACTCGACGTATTTCCCTGCTTTTATACCCGTATGTCCGGGGCCGGGGTATGCAAATACTGCCTGCCAACATCTCATTGGCATTTTTTCATAGATCAGAGGCATATTCGGCACTCAAGAGAGACCCCTAGTGTCGCTTCCTCGACACAATGTCAAAGTGAGCGACAGACGGGGAACACCATATTATACAGAAATCAGACAGTTTTTCCTGCTATGCTGAATCTAAAATTTCATGAAAAATAAATAATGCTTTAGCTGAACTATGAGCTGGAGAATGCAAATAAATAGTAAAGTAAAATATATAATTTTTGTACTGTCTACGTTGGTTGGATGCAACAAGCATACAGTCCAACAAGTGCATTCTGATTCGTGAATGAATGAACTAACTTGTTCTTTTTAATGAATCAGTTAAAATGATTCACAAATGAGTCACAGACAAACTCATTGTTCTGAAATGGCTCACTTACCAAATTAGTCAAAGTGAAATGAATTAACTGAATTGACTCGTTCATTGATCAGCAAATCATTATTTTTTTGTCATATCCAGCTCAAAATAAACCACAAACTGTTACTGTGTTTTTTGTACTTAAGGTTTGAGAAACTTAAATCAATGCCATTACTGACAGTATGATGTCACTACACTGGAGGTTAAATCATTCGCATTCACTCCTATCATCTGACCAAAGGTTCAGTTTCAGGCAGTTTGGACCACATAACATGGTTGGAAGACATCAGACAATGTTAATCAGTACTTAGATTCAGAATTTATAATGTATAATTTTATTTGAACATTGTTGGCAATGATTGGACAATGCTGGCATTTCTTGTATCAGAATAAATTATGCTAATTTCTGATTGGCCTTCTTTCAAAATGCCTCAGCATTGGCTATCACTTGTTTGTTTGACAGTGCAAAGAGAGAACATTGGGATTTTGTTGCCAAAGTAGAAAAAAACATTGTAACATAAAAGTCAAATCAAGTAAAATAATTTTTATTTGTATAGTTTTTTTATTTGTTATTTTCCCAATACACATTGTTCCAAAGAAGCTGTGTGCATGTCTGTTATGTCTCAAAACAACAATTTCAAACACACCTGGAAACATAAACAGTTTTGATAAAAAAAATCCAACTTCGACCTGCTGACCTCATATGGAGACATTAATATTTAGGAAAACTATTCGATCTTCAAAATTTTGTTATTTTAATTTTGCATGCATGTATATTAGGTGCTAACAGTTACAAATGCACACAGAGCAGTCACACTTAGATCTCAGGAGGTTAAAGTACATTTTAAGGCAGAATCATTTTATAAGCAGATAACACACAAAGCCAACTCTTCAGGCAGTCTTATTTAAATCTAATGCCATGATATTTGCCATTAAAAATAATTTTTTTCTATGTAATTAGGACAGGCAATATTGCTGACCTGTTTTAAGGTGAGCTGCCTTTGCGTATTGTATTTTGATGTATGTATTCAAAGTGACAAGTTATACATTTTATTATCATAATTCCCTTGGAATTGAACTCATGACTTTGCAATTGTCATGCTCCACCATTTAAGCTACAGGAACACATGTTGAAACATGTCTGTACACCCTAATACACAAAGTACTACTCTAACAGTCAGAGAGAATAGTGTATGTGAGAAGGATAAAGACAGAGACCAAGATTCATTCAGTGAAAAAATAACTGCAACCATCACAATATAGTGTCTGTGTGTGTGTGTGTGTGTGTGTTAGCGCATACAATCAAGTATGGCAGTCAATGTATCAAATGTAACAAAGTAAAATTATCTCTGATCAGCTCTGCATGTCTCTCTCAGTTGGTGCTTGCTTTGCAGATAGCAGAGCGTATCTGTGAGTTCCATATTTTAATCTTGTCTCAAGTTCCATGCCTCCAATCTCAACATTCCACTTTACCAATATTGAACTTCTGGGCAAAAGCAAATATGCATTCAATGCTGAAGAACCGGCACGATTTCCTCCTTCGGCACTGAGACAAATGCATTGATTTCTCATCAGCGCTATTAAAGCTATCTAAAAACACAGGGAGTCGGGCCTGTTTGAACACAACACCTGAGGGGGACAGTAATGAAATTTGGAAAAGCTGCTTATGGCTTACAGAGAAGCTAATCCGTCAATGCAGCATGCTGTCCACACGAAGACTGATGATTAGATTATGGTTTGCATTCAAGGCTGGTGAAAGCAACAACAATAAATAAATAAATAAAATAAAACAACTGGGCTTGCAAAAATATGTCATCCCAGAAATAATGGCTTGATGTAATTATATCCCTTCATGTAGCACAAACCCCAACCTTCCACTTCTGGTGGGACACCATATGCTCTTGTCATTGCAAATGCTGCTGTTGTCATTGCGGTTTGTGGATTCAGCATTATTTGACACAATCAATAAGCAGCCATAAAGGACCATTAATGTTTCCATGAGTAGAAAATAAAATGCTGATAAATGTGTAACTAAAGCCCCATTAAGATCTACTAAAGTAAACATCAAATAGCATTCACAACCTATTTTACTTCTGTACTAAAACATATTTTCAAGTAAAATAAGTCATTTTTTATTTTATTTATTTATTTTTTGTGCCGAAAGAGGAAACTGAGCCAGTTGTTCAGCATTTGGAGGCATATTTGCTTTTGCCCAGAAGTTCCATAACGGCAAAGTGGAATGTTGAGATTGGAGCTGTGGAACTTGACTGAAAACATGATTGAAATATGGAACTCACAGATATGAAAATACTAGAATTGAGCCAGACCTGAATTCAAGTTTGAAGTCGAATGTAGAGGACTATACTGGGAAACATGATTGACGCTACAACGAGACTGATCCAAATCCAATACCACATGTTAGTTATAGTTGTTATTGTCAAGCTCAAAGTAC